>PVIW01005803.1:0-99052 GCA_004026585.1 Noctilio leporinus | reverse complement strand
AAATCCTTTATCCATCTTGAGTTTATTTTGGTGTATGGTGTAAGTTGGTGGTCCAGTTTTATCTTTTTGCATGTTGCTGTCCAGTTCTCCCAACACTATTTGTTGAAGAGACTGTTTTTACTCCATTGGATGTTCCTTCCCCCTTTGTCAAATATGAGTTGACCATAGAGTCCTGGGTTAATTTCTGGGCTCTCTATTCTGTTCCATTGATCTATATGTCTATTCTTATGCCAGTACCATGCTGTTTTGATGACCGTAGCCTTGTAGTATTGTTTGAAGTCCGGTATTGTGATTCCTCCTACCTTGTTCTTCTTTCTTAAGATTGCAGTGGCTATTCATGAGCGCTTTTTGCTCCATATAAATTTTTGAAGTATTTTTTCTATTTCTGTGAAGTCTGTCATTGGTATTTTAATTGGGATTGCATTGAATATGTAGATTGCTTTGGGTAGTATGGACATTCTAATGATGTTAATTCTTCCCATCCATGAACATGGTATATGCTTCTATTTATTTGTGTCTTCCTTGATTTCTTTCTTCATTGTTCTGTAGTTCATATTTCTTATCATTAGTTGTTTGTAGTAATTTCTTACAATCCTTTGTATTTCTGAAGTATCAGTTGTGATTTCTCCTCTGTTGTTTCTGATTCTTTTTATTTGGGTCCTCTCTCTTTTTTCTTGATGAGTCTGGTTAAAGGCTTGCCAATTTTGTTTATTTTTTCCAAGAACCAGCTCCTGGACTTATTGATTCTTTGAATTGTAGTTTTAGTCTGTAAGTTATTTAATTCTGCTCTGATCTTGATGATTTCCTTCCTTCTATTTGCTCTGGGCTTTATTTGTTGTTGCTCCTCTAGTTCTTGCAGCTTTATGGTTAGGTTGCTTGTATAGGACTCTTCTACCCTTTTTAGGTAGGCCTGTATTGCTATGAATTTCCGTCTGAGGACTGCCTTTGCTGTGTCCCATAGGTTTTGGGCTGTTGTGTATTCATTGTCATTTGTTTCCAGAAACTTTTTGATTTCATCTTTGATCTTATTGTTCACCCATTCATTACTTAAAAGCATGTTATTCAGTCTCCATGAGCTAGAGTGTTTTTGTTTTTTCCCCTTGAGGTTGGTTTCTAGTTTCAATCCATTGTGATCTGAGAAGATGCTTGGTATGATTTCAATTTTCCTGTATATTTTCCTTGTCTTGTGACTTACCATGTGGTTTATCTTAGAGGATGTTCCATGTGCATTTGAAAAGAATGTGTCTTTTGCTTCTTTGGGGTGAAAGGTTCTGTATATAATAGTTAGGTCCATTTCCTTTAGAGTGTTGTTCAGTGCCACAATATCTTTGGTGGTTTTTTGTTTGGAAAATCTGTCCATTGTTGATAATGGGGTACTAAAATCCCCTATGATTAGTGTGTTGCTGACTATATCCTTCTTGAAGTCTTCCAAGATTTTCCTTATGTATTTGAGAGGTCCTATGTTGGGTGCATATATGTTTACCAGAGCTATATCTTCTTGATGGATTGTTCCCTTAAGTATTATGTAATGTCCTTCTTTGTCTCTTTTTATGGCCTTCATCATAAAATTTATTTTGTCTGAAATAACTGTTGCTACTCCAGCCTTTGTTTCATGTCCATTTGCTTGATACATATTTTTCCATTCCTTCACTTTCAATCTGTGTCAATCTTTTGTTATGAGGTGGGTCTCTTGAAGATAGCATATATGTAGGTCATGTTTTCTTATCCATTCAGCTACTCTATGTCTTTTGATTGGTGCATTTAATCCATTTACATTTAAGGTTATTATTGATTGACACTTATTTATTGCCATTTCTCCACTTTGTACCTGTGTTCCTCTCTGTCTCTCTCCGTTTCTTCATTTTTTAAAAGCAGGCTCTTTAGCATTTCTTGCAATGCTGGTTTGGTAGAAATGTATTCTTTTAGGCTTCTTTTGTCTGGGAAACTCCTTACTTCTCCCTCCATTTTGAATGACAGCCTTGCTGGGTAGAGTATTCTTGGTTGCAGGCCTTTGTTTCCCATTACTTGGAATATTTTTTTTGCCATTCCCTTCTGGCTTGTATTGTTTCTGTTGAATAGTCATTTGATAACCTTATTGGAGCTCCCTTATATGTTATCTGCTGTTTCTCTCTTGATGCTTTTAGGATTCTCTCTTTGTCTTTGAAATTTGCCATTTTAATTATGATGTGTCTTGGAGTGAGCCTGTTTGGATTCATCCCCATTGGGACCCTCTGTGATTCCTGAACTTGAGTAATGTTTTCACTCATCATGTTAGGGAAGTTTTCTATCATTACTTTTCTGAACAAGCTTTCTATTCCTTGTTTCTCTTCTCCTTCTGGTATCCCTATGATACAGTTATTGCATTTCATGTTGTCCTGCAGCTCTCTTAAAAACCTCTTAATTCTTGTTCAGCATTTTTTTCATTCTGTTGCACTGTTTTGGAATATTTTTCTACATTGTCCTCCAGCTTGCTGATCCAATCCTCTGCTTCCTGTAGCCTGCTGTTGATTCCTTCTACTGTATTCTTCAGTTCAGAAATTGTATTCTTCATCTCCTCCTGGCTCTTACTGATAGTTTCTATGTCCTTTTTAGTGCTGGTGTAGTTCTCAGTAAGTTCCTTGTAGCTTCCCTAGAGTTCTTCATAGTTCCCCTGGAGTTGTTTATAGTTTTCTTTGAGCTGGCTGAGGTCATTGAGCTTCTCTATCATCATTATTTTGAATTCCATTTCTGATAGTTTGCTTGCCTCTGTTTCATTTAGTGATCTTCTGGGGATTCCGCCTTTCCTTTTGGTGATGGACTGTTTATTTTTCTCCCCATTTTTAGGTTTCATTGTAATCCAATCAGATTGTGATCAGCTGCCAGGCTAAGGAACTGCTAGGCTGGAAGGATTGATTTAGTTGTAATCCTATTGGTCTGTGATCCGCAACCAGGCTCAGATGCAGCTTGGGGTCACAGACTGATTCAGTTGTAAATCAACAAATCAGCTACCAAACTCAGGCCCTGCTGGGCTAGACAGAGAGGTTCAATTGTAATCCAATGGATCAGCCGCCAGCTAGGTGCAGCCTAGTGGGACAGATTCAGATGTAAATCAATGAATCTGTGATCAGCCATCAGGCTCAGGTGCCACTGGGCTAGGCAGCAAGATCCAATTGTAATCCAATGAGTCTGTGATCAGCTGCCAGGCCCAGGGGCCACTGGGTGGGACAAACCAATTTAGTTGTGAGCCAATGAATAGACAATCAGCCACCAGTCTCACTTGCCACTGTGTGGGGCTGACTGTCTGACCCAGCAGTCACATTGTGATGAAGCATCCTCTTCTGTTTTGTCTGTGGTTATAGGACTTCTTTCCTGCTGGTGTTCTGTTGGTAATTCCAGCTGACTTTTTCTCAGAAAAAGTAATTCCAGATGCGACATGGGAGGAGATTGGTGTAACTCCACTTACTCCTCCACCATCTTGCTGGAACTTGGTATCATGGGCTTAAGTGGACTGGCTGGAGTCTAATTGGCAAGCAATCAGTATTTATGATTCCTCTTATACTTCTATGTAAAGGATTAGAAGTTGTGACTCTTGGTTTAAACTGAGCTAGCTCTCCTGGGCCAAAAAGTGTTTCTCTAGTCTTTTTTTTGTCTCCTTGGTCTCCTAAGTTTATTAATAAATTTAACAGAATATGTTAATAAATTAAACACAAATAAAACCTCATTTCTGATAGGGGAGGAAAGTGTAAAAGATAAAATAAGTGAAGGAGCCACTGGCCAATTATTTGAAGGAAAAGTAAATACACCGTATACCAAATTAAATTCATGTTGGGTTAAAGAGTTTAATATAAAAATGAAGCCATAAAATTACTAAAAGAAAATATAGAGAAATACTTATATAATCTTGGGAGTAGGAATTACATTGCATGCAATGTAAAGTAAAAAGACGATTTTTAAAAAAACTAAAAAGTGATTTAGAAAATAACCAAAAAATTAAATGGCAAATCCCAAACTGGAAGGGAAAAAGGGACAAAGGGATAAGAAGTCTTACAAATCATTTTTTGCCAAGATGGAAGTGTAGGTAGACACACTGTGCCTCCCTCCACAACTAAGAAGGAATACAACTACCTCAAAACTGGAGACAACCCAAAATTCCAGAAATGAAGCTGCACAGAAGTCCAAAAAAGAAATACTTATCCAGACAGGTAGGAAGGGTGGAGCCAGGACAGAGAGGATGAGGTGTGGAGGTGGTGGCAGCAGCGAGAGTGGCTGTGGGCAGCTGGTAGAAAGCATAGTCACATACGAAAAAAAGTACAGCAGGACACCTGAGGAGTGCTCCCAGCACCAGACCAGACCTTGAAGCTCATGTTTCCATTGCCAGGGGAAATAAAACGTCATTGATTCTGACTGTGAAAACAAGATGGGGTTGGGGTGGAGAAAGAAACTACCAGTCTCTCAGCAGAGTCCATTTGTTTAGAGGCCCCCATGGTCCTAGAATGTCTGCAGACCCACCATAACAGGTGCAACAGCTCTACCTAAGACACAGAGGCAAACACAGGAGCCTGTCAAATAGAGGAGACAGAGAAGTATGGCCCCAAAGAGGAAACAGATCAAGGTTCTGGTGGAGAAAATTAGCAACAAGGATATAGCCAACATAACAGGTGCTAAGTTCAAAACACTGGTGATAAAGATTCTCACAGACTTCATAGATACACTTAAGTATAGCACACACAGAAGAAAAGAAGTGAAGGCTATGTTAAGTGAAATGAAGGAAAATCCACATAAAATTAATGGTGAAGGGAAGGAAACCAGGGTTCAAATCAATGATTTGGACCATAAGGAATAAATAAAATGTCAATCAGTACAGAATGAAGGCACAAAAATTGAAAAAAAATGAGGAGACACTTAGGAACCTCTGGGACATCTTTAAGTGTACCAACATCCAAATCATAGGGGTGCTAGAAGGAGAGAAGGAAGAACAAGAAATTGAAAACTTGTGTGAAAAAATAATGAAGGAAATTTGGTGAAGGAAATAGACATGAAAGTCCAGGAAGCACAGAGTTCCAAACAAGCTAGACTCAAAGAAGACCACACCAAGACACATAATTAAAATGCCAAAGATTAAAGATAAAGACAGAATCTTATAAACAGCAAGAGAAAAGAAGAGAGTTATCTACAAAGGGTTCCTATAAGACTATCAGCTGATTTCTTATAAGAAACTTTGCAGTTCTGTAAGAAGGGTCTGGCAAGAAGTATTCAGTGATGAAAAACAAGGACCTACAACCAAGATTGCTGTATTCAGCAAACCTACCATTTAGAATGGAAGGACAGAAAAAGTGCTTCCTAGACTAGGTAAAGCTAAAGGAGTTCATCATCACCAAGCCATTATTATATGAAATGTTAAAGGAACTTATTTAAGAAAAAAAGAATCAAAACTATGGACATAAAAATAACAAACTCACAACTATCAACAACATAACTTTAAAAATAAAAACAAGCTGGTGGCTCAGTGGATAAGGTGCCAGCCTGTGAACCCAAAGGTCCCTGGTTAGATTCCCAGCCAGGGCACGTAACCAGGTTGCAAACCAGGTCACCAGCCAGGTCTGTGGCTGGAGGCAGGCGAAGGGCAACCATATACATTGATGTTTCTCTCCCTATCTGCTTCTCTCCCTTCCCCTCTCTCTGAAAATAATAAATAAAATCTTTTAAAATAATAATAACTAAATAACTAAAAATAAGAACAAACTAAGCAAACAACCAGAATAGGAACAGAATCATAAGTATGGGGATCATTTAGAGGGTTATTAGCTGGGAAGGGAATGGGGAGAAATGGGGAAATGCTGCAGGGACCAAGAAGCATAATTGGTGGGTACAAGATAGACAGGGCAGTTAAGAATAATATAGGAAAGGAAGAAACCAAGGAACCTACATGCACGACCCATGGACATGGGGGTGGGATTGCTGGAAGCAAGGGCGTACTGGGTGGAAGGGAGCAAAGGGAAAGGAAATTGGGACAACTGTAACAGTCTGATCGATAAATTATACACATTAAAAAAGAATTCTTACAAATCAATAAGAAAAAGATAAATAACCAAGTAGAAGAATGAGCAAAAGACTTCTGTGGGTAAGTATAAAAGAAGGAATAAAAAGTTCAATAAACTTTTCATTTTCATCAATAATAAAAAAGCAAATTAAAATACTACCTTTGCCTATTTAATTAGTAAGGATTATTTTAAATGACAATATCCTGTTAAAGTGAATACATACCTTTTAACAAGCCATTCCACTTCAAAAATAATGCTAAGGAAATAATTAATGATGTGTGCCATAAGATGTTTACTGCAATTTCCTTTTCTTTCTTTCTTTCTTTCTTTTTTTTTTTTAAGATTTATTTATTTCCATAAAGAGAAAGGAAGGGAGACAGGCAGAGGGGGAGAGAAATGTCAATGTATGGTTGCCTTTCACCTGCCTCCAGCTAAGGACCTGGCTGGAGACCTGGCTTGCAACCTGGTTATGTGCCCTGGCTGGGAATTAAACCAGTGACCTTTGGGTTCACAGGCCAGTGCCATTCCACTGAGCCACCAGCCAGGGTTGGCTTTTCAAAATGTATAAGAATCATCAGTTGGCCAGATGTCACAAATCTTTAATTCTAACATCTTGATAATTGAAACATAAAATTGAGGGAGTAGCACAGTGAATAAGGTGCCAGCCTGTGAACCCAAAGGTCGCTGGTTCGATTTCTAGCCAGGGCACACAACCAGGTTGTAAGCCAGGTCTCCAGCCAGGTCTGTGGCTGGAGGCAGGTGAAAGGCAACCATACAGAAACATTTCTCTCTCTTCCCTTCTCTGAAAATAATAAATAAAATCTAAAAAAATAAAAATATAAAATCGAGGGGGAAAAATGTTTGAATCTTAAAATGCTATATAATTGGCAGATCATTTTTCATTTAATTTCACTAGTTTTGTTGTTACTATGGCAATGTTTATACGCATAATGGCTGAGGTTAGGAATTTGTGTCCAAAATTCCTATCAGAATAACAACTCTGAAGTAAATAATGATTTCCTCCTTTAATTATAACAAAGATGTGGGGAGAAATAGAAGGCAAAGGCTCTGTGTTGCCATGGGGATGACTAAGTTCTCAATGGCACAAACCAGCCCCCTTCCAGCTGCAGGGTCAATGACACACTAGCTCACAGGGAGTCAATGACTGAAGTGCATAGCTACTATTTTTGCAAAGTGATTTTCATTACCTGAAGAATTGCTATAAAATATTATTCAGGGAAATTAAAGAAAACCAATGTAAATGAGTATTTTAAAAATTATAATTGGGCAGTACTTAAAATGCATAAGAAGAAAAATTCTTATCCCAGGTCACTTCGGAACTGTGTACAGGTTATGTACAGATTAAGAATTGATATGGCCTTGGCTGGTGGCTCAGTGAAAAGGTGCCAGCCTGCGAACCCAAAGGTCGCTGGTTCAATTCCCAGCTAGGGCACATAACCAGGTTGCAAACCAGGTCTCCAGCCAGGTCTGTAGCTGCAGGCAGGTGAAAGGCAACCATACACTGATGTCTCTCTCCCTCTATCCCTTCCCCTCTCTCTAAAAAATAATAAATAAAAAATTAAAAAAAAAAAAGAATTGATATGGATACTAATTAAAATCATTAAAGTAAAGATTGCAAAAACTTCTATTAGTACTTCAGTTACTTTTTAAAAACAGTATTTCTTAAAATAATCCCCAGGATAGTCTTGTAATTTGTTAATTTTAGGGGTATATGTTAAACTCTGGGGCCAAGCAAGGGAGCCCACAGTCTACTGGGAGAGCCAAGATAGTTATTCATCAATTCATTCATTCATTCAGCAAAATCCATTGAGAACTTACTATGTGCTAACCAGTGTGAGGGACATTAAGTATTAAATACATAAAACACACCTTCTATGACTTTTATCCTCAAAAGCTCACATTTAGAAGGAGAGTTAGATTTGTAAATATGTCTCTGCCATCAAGACAATTTCAGTGATTGCCACCACTCCCTAGAAAAACTGTGGCAGTTGCCCCTGATGAATGAACAGCTCTGGGTAACCATATTCTGCACAGAGTAATCAACTCCCCTCCTTTGTCACCTGCTTTCCTTACCTTAGTTAGTAAAAAAAGGTTTGGCCCCAAAAGTTCCTTCCAGAGAGGGCCAGGATGGCAATGATATATTTATGTGCATATATAGATATAAAATATATGTATCTGGTATATGTATATATATATATATCAGATGTATATATATATACATGATATATATATTTTTTAATTCCAACATGAGATACAGAGGGTGAGTTGGTAGTTGATAGCAGGAACTGAAGTTGAAGCTAAAGGATTCATAGAGAGAGACCATTATAAGCCTTCAGTAGACTAAAATTATGAAAAAAAAGTGAAGTTTTGCAGTACATATATGGAGGTGATGCAGAGGGAGTTAATGGTAGCAGCAGATCAGGGAGGAAATGGAGAGAATTGTGATTACCTCCATGGTAAAGGATTAACTAACAAACTGCAGCTGAAGAAGAGCCAGTACTATGACCCAGATTTTATGGCTGTCTTGTTTCCTGGATGTTTATTTAATGTAAGACAATCCTTATCATATGGCATCTGGGAGAAAAAAGTAGGATTCAAAGTTTCATAGAAACTTCTGATTTGGCCATGACAGAATAAGATTTACCTTCCCACAATAAATAACAATAGAACTGGATAAAATAAGTGAAGCAACTGTTTTCAGACATTAGACAATAGATAGCACAGACCTGTAATCCTTGAGAGAAGGGGAACAAAGAAGGTATTACTGAGCAATTTAATCTTTACTTAATAAGCAAAGAAAATGTTAAACATCTATTTAGGACTAGTTCACAGGAATCTTTTAAATATTCACTTTATTTCTAGAATCATCCATATATAATGTAGAAGCTTTCATATGTAATCCAGTACTAACGTATCATAATAGTGCATCAGTGTTAATACAAGGTCTGTCCAGAAAAAGCCCAGCCTTTGTTAATATAACAAGAATAGTTTGCGTGACATCAGTGTAACCTGGAAGCCAAGGAGAGTGGCCTGGAATGAACATGCATGAACAATGACGATTCACTGTACCAGTCAGTGGGGGCAATAGATGCCACTAAGTAAGCATGTGCAATGAATCTGCATCAAATTTTGCATTAAGCTTGAACGTTCCTCCATGGAAACTATTCATATGATTTAGAAGGGCACAGCTATGGGCACCTGGTGATTGGCAGCTTCATCATGACAACATACCTGCTCATGCATCACATCTCCTGCAGAGTTTTTTGGCACATATACGAGTACATATGCACATACACACACACACACACACACACACACACACACACCCCAGAATATTCAGCCATAAAAACCAAGGAAATCCTACCATTTGAAAAAACATGGATGAACCCTAAAGATATTATGCTAAGTGAATTAAGCCAGAGAAAGACAAATACTATGATTTAAGTTATATATGGAATCTAAACAAACCAAACCAAATAAACAATAAAAACCTCCACTAAACCATAGAAAAAAAGTCTGGTCTGTGATTATCAAAGGAAGGGTTAAGGGAAGAGGGAATTGGAGGAAAGTAGTCAAAAGGTACAAACTTCCAGTTGTGAGATAAATACATACAAGGATGTAATATACAACATGATGACTATAGCTACCACTGCTGTATGATATATAGGAAAGTTGTTAAGAGAGTAGATCCTAAAAGTTCCCATCACAAGAAGAAATCATTCTTTTCCTTATAAAATGATGTATGTTAACTTAATCTATTGTGGCAATCGTTTCACAATATATGTAAATCAAATCATCATTGTGTACATTTTAATCTTAATGATGTTAGGCACTGGCCAGCAAACCCAAAGGTTGTTGGTTCAATTCCCAGTCAGGGCACATAACCAGGTTGCAAGCCAGGTCTCCAGCCAGGTCCTTAGCTGGAGGCAGGTGAAAAGGCAACCTACGTTGATATTTCTCTACCTTTCTTCCTCTCTACCTGGCATTCTCTCTAAAAGTAATAAAATCTTTTTAAAAATAATAAATAAACTTAGTGATGTATATCAATGATTTTTCTTTTTTAACTATTTTTTTAGGTTTTATTGATTTGTTTTTAGGGAGAGGGGCAGGGAGAAAGAGGAGAGAAACATCAATTGGGTGCCTCTCTCACACTCCCAACTCAGGGACTTGGCCCACAACCCAGGCGCATGCCCTGACTGGGACTCAAAACAGCAACTCTTTGGTTCACAGGTCAGCACTCAATCCACGGAGCCATACCAGCCAGTGCATGAATTATTTTCCGATGGAAATGGAAAAAAAGAGATAGGCTGAGATTTTATAGCACTTCTGTAGCAGGTTGCAGGTGAGTTTCCAGTCTACTAAGGGTGTGGGTTTCTGCCCCATGAAGTTATTCAGGGTCCCTAGGTCCTTCAGTGTTTTTGCTTTGCTGTCTCCTAGGGTATTGTTCTCATTTACATGTCCTAATTGGGTGTGAATTCTAGGCTATGGGAGAGGAGAAAGAGAGGCACTGGAGGACAAGCAGTTTCCTTTTAAGTATATGATGTGGAAATTGCAAATCTAATGATGCAATGGTAAGAACTTAGTTTCCTGGTTACACTTGATGGCAAGGGAAGCTGGTGAATGTAAACAGCTTGGGCAGCCATGTACTCAGTTAAAACTAGGTTATTATAGACTAAATGGATTGGGAAAAATCACAAGTAGGCATACTAGAGGTGGACGCGTGTAATTAGGTTTAGTTTTCTTTTGTTTCTCAAGATGAAAAAACATCCTCAAAGGGCAGCAATGTAGTAGGACAACAAAACACCGCAAAAGCACTAAAACGCATCTAAGTTGACCAGTTCAAAAACTGTCTTGAGCAGCAAAGAAACGTCCGCTAGGCGGACAGAGAGCAACTTGCGGCTGGCAGGATGGCGGCAGACGAGGAAGCCGTGTTGCACACAAACTCGCGCAACTAGACTGGAAATAAAGAGCAGAACAAGCACCTGCACTAAACCTAAGCCTACTGGAAAAGGAGACTTTTAACCAATGGTGGCCAAAAACGCCACTGCTAGGTCCTTAGAAAGGGCAGGGCTGTCTTAGAGGGTCCAGCCACAGCACAGAGGCAGCGAGGCGGGGGCGCCGGAAGCTCCCCCTTGAGAGGCATGAAGCCAGGATCTCTGACGGCTCCGAGAGCCAGCGGAGATCAGCTCCCCACGTGAGCTTTCGGCAGTGAAAGGCTGCCAGGGCTTGCTCTGCTGGGGAGAAATGAAAACTTCTGGAGGCAAAGCCGCCATCTTTTATTTCCTAAAGGAGCAAAGCACAGGGTCGCTTGTGCGGCTGCTTACCTCGGACCCCAGCCACGGGCGGGCTGAGCGAACTGGAGCTGCGTGAGGACGGGCGTGAGTGAGAGGCCCTGGAGAAAGAGATGGGAGCGCAGCTTTGGGGATTTCGGAGTCAGGATGTACGTGGGCACCACAGCGGCCACCTTTCTTGAGAATTAAAGCTAGCCCGTCCCAGGGGACAAGCGATTGATTATGTAACCTTGTGCGGTGGTGCGCCCACGCCCTCTGGATTCCTGTGTTGGCCAGTCCTCTGACATCCAGTTCACTCCACCTGCATCTTTTTTGTTCTTTATTCAGTTTTGCACTTTTTTTTTTTTTCAAGTTCCAAATAAGAGTGGAAATTTAATGAATGATTTTTAAGGGAAGCACAGGCCAAGGTTACATTGCACATTAGTGGTGTAAAAGCTTTTGCAAGTTTCTATTTTTTCCCATGCCAGCTGCTTCAGTCCCTGAGCTCCATTGGTATATAGCTATTTCAATATTGTTCTGTTTTACCTGTGTACTTTCTCTTAGAGTTTTTTTAAATTTAATTTTATTGTTGTTGTATTATATCCATCCCCTTTTTCTTCTCCTCTATCCCCTTCCCCACCCACCCACGCCCCCACAAAGTCAATCCTACTTGTTGTCCATTAGCTCTTGGTGTTTTTTTCCCCTCCATTTTTTCTCCCATCCTGCATCTTAACACTTGCTGAGGAGACGGCAACATAACAGACTCAAAGGTGGTCAGGATGGTTGTAGGGTGCAGTTGTTCTCTTCCCCTATCTCCTCTCATAATTACTTTTCTTTCCTTTGGGCCTCTTATATTCTTCTTCCCTTCCCCTTTCTCTATCGTTACATTTCTCTTTCTGCTTTTATTCTTTATTCTCTTGTAGTTGATATTGCTGTTGTGATGGGGGGGGTTGCTTGTTTTTATGTTTTGCTTTGCTCTTCCAGCGTCTGTACAACAGTGTACAAAACATGGTGGAGGTTGAGACTCTTAGTCAGCCAGCTGGAGAGGGGTTCCCATCAAGGAATGTGCTAATAACAATCAGGACCAAACTATAACAGAAGAGTCTGCATAACACACACAAAGGAAATTTGTGTGTGTTTGCATCCAGAACAGAAGATCAAGGCATCTGCACCACTGGGTCCCATTGGACTCCTAACACATAAGACCGCTCCACAAGACACAGGGTCAAAAAGATGGATCACTCCCTTTCTTCCTCCCTCCCTGCCCTTCTCTCTGAAAATAATGAATAAAATCTTAAAAAGAAAAAAAAAAGTATCTAATCATAGAAGTAAACACAAAGAGGCAATTAAAATGTGGGGTAATGAAACAACCCCCAAATGAAAGAAAAGAAGGAATCTTCAGAAAAAGAGCTAAATGAAAATGAAATTGAGGCGAGCAATTTATCAGACATAGAGTTCAAAGTAATGGTTATAAGGATGCTGAAGAAACTTAGCAAGAACTACTAGGAACTTAGTGGGAACTACATTAGCATGAAAAAGGACATAGAAACCTGGAATAAGAAACAGTTGGAAATTAAGAATACAATAGCTGAAATGAGGAATACACTAGAAGGAATTAAAAACTGGCTAAATGAAGCAGAGGATGGAATCAGTGAGTTGGATGATAAGTTAGAAAAAAATACCCAGTGAGAGCAAAAAAATTAAGAAAGACTCAAGAAGATTGAGGATAATTTAAGGGAGCTTTGACATAACAATATTTCCATCACAGAGATACCAGAAAGAGAAGAAAGGGAACCTGTTTGAAGAAATAATGACAGAAAACTTCCATAATTTGATGAGGGAGAAAGTTACACAGGTTCAGGGAACACAGAGAGTCCCAATCAAGATGAACCCAAAGAGGCCCACACCAAGACATATCACAGTGAAAATGGCAAAACTTAAAGACAAAGAGAGAATCTTAATGCAGGAGAGAAATAGTTACTTAACCATACACACACAAAAAAATCTCTGGTAAAGCTATCAGCTGATCTCTCAATAGAAACACTACAGGCCAGAAGGGATTGGCATGAAATATTCTAAGTAATGAACAGCAAGGACCTGCAACCAAGAATATTCTCTCTAGCAAGGCTCTCATTCAAAATGGAATGTGAAATAAAGAGTTTCCCAGCTTAAAAAAGCTAAAAGAATACATTTCAATCCAACCAGCATTGCAAGAGATGCTAATGGGACTGCTTTAAGAAGAAGGAAAAATAGGGAAAAAAGAAACACAACTGAAAAAGGCAAAAATGGCATTAAATAAGTACCTATCAATAATAACCTTAAAGCCCCGGCTGGTGGCTCAGTGGATAGGCGCCAGCCTGTGAACCCAAAGGTCGCTGGTTCAATTTCCAGCCAGGGCGTATAACCAGGTTGCATGCCAGGTCTTCAGCCAGGTATGTAGCTGGAGGCAGGTGAAAAGGCAACCATACATTAATATCTCTCTCCCTCTTTGCCTCTCTCCCTTCCCTCCTCTCTAAAAATAATAAATAAAATCTTAAAAAAGTTATTTAAAAAATAAAAAGCTGGGGTAGCAATACTTATATTAGACAAAATAGACCTCAAAACTAAGGCCATAACTTGAGACAAAGAAAGTCAGTGCATAATACTTAAGGGAGCAGTCCAACAAGAGAATATAAACCTTCTAAACATATATGCACCCAATACAGGAACACCTAAATACATAAAGAAAATCTTAGAGGACTTTAAGAAAGAGATCAACAGCAATACAGTCATTGAAGGGGTTTTAACACCCGAGTGCCAACAATGGACAGATCTTTCAGACAAAAAATCAACAAGAATACAGTGGCATTAAACAATATACTTAATAAATATTTACAGAATACTTCACCCCAAAGAGGAAAAACATACATTCTTCTCAAATGCACATGGATCATTTGCAAAGATAGACTACATGACAGGACACAAAATAAGCCATAACAAATTCAAGACAACTGAAATCATATCAAACATTGTCTCAGATCACAATGTCTTGAAACTAGAAGTCAGCCTCAAGAATAAAACCTTAAAAATATTCAAATACATGGAGGCTGAATAACATGTTATTAAATAATGAATGGATTAACAATGAGATCAAGGAAGAAATCAAAAAGTACCTGGAAATAAATGGAAATGAACACACAGCATCCCAAAACCTATAGGACACAGCAGCAAAACAGCTCTGAGAGGGAAGTTCATAGCAATATAGGCCTACCTAAAGAAGATAAAAAATCTCAAATAAACAAACTAACCCTACACCTAAAAGAACTAGAGGAACAGCAATAAACAAAGCCCAGAGGGAGTGGAAGGGAGGAAATAATCAAGATCAGAGCAGAATTAAACAACATAGAGACTAAAAAACAATTCAAAGGATCAATGAATCCAGGAGCTGGTTCTTTGAAAAGATAAGCAAAATTTGACAAACCCTTAACCAGACTAATCAAGAAAAAAAGAGGACTGAAATAAATAAAATCAGAAATGAAAGAAAAGTAACAAGAACAAAGAATTGTAAGAAATTACTATAAAAAACTATATGCCAAGAAATTGGGCAACCTGGGTAAAATGGGCAAATTTCTAAAGAAACATACTATCTTCCAAAACTGAATCAGGAAGAAACAGAAAGTCCGAATAGACTAATAACAACTAGCAAAATTGAAGCAGTGATTAAACAAACAAAACAAAACAAAAAAACAACTCCTTGCACACAAAAGCCCTGGACCAGATGGCTTCATAGGTGAATTTTACCAAACTTTCAAAAAACTAACATCTATCCTTCTCAAACTATTTCAAAACATCCAAGAAGAGGGAAGACTCTCAAACTCATTTTATGAAGCAAGTATTATCCTAATCCCAAAACCAGGTAAAGACACAAGAAAGAAATACAGGCCAAAATTTCTGATGAACATAGATGCTAAAATCCTCAACAAAACACTATCAAACCAGATCCAACAATTCATTTAAAAGATCTACATCATGATCAAGTGGGATTTATTCCAGGGATGCAAGGATGATACAATATTCGTGAATCAACAAATGTGATGCATCACATAAACAAAATGAATGGCAAACATCACACCGTCATATCAATATATACCAAAAAACTCCCATTTCAAAAATACAAACAGATGTTGAGTTGCAGATGAGGGCAAACTGCAACTCAAATTCTGTTGCAGCCTTTCACCAGATTGGCTGCATTTTTTTCTTTCACTTTGCGGATGTAGTTGGTCAGTTTGTCGATGCTTTCTTCCTGCTGTTCCATAGCATCCAGCACAATGCCCATTGGCATCCTCTTTAGCCTGGTCCCCTGCATCTTACTCTCCAGTTTGTTCTTGAGGTTCCATAGTTGGAGCAAGGTGTGGATAAACATCAATGACAAAGGAAAGGTGACTTGGCACACAAAGGCCGTGACTCCCACCCCCTGCCTCCGGACATGGATATGAGGAAGTAGCTAGCCACCATGACCATCATGACAAAGGGTGTGGGGTGCTATTTCTTCATCCGGCAGAAGATGTCTTTTTTGCAGGCTGCCCACACAAACCCCATGAACACCAGCACCACCACAATTCCTCCAAGGATCATGTTGAGGGGGCTCAGGAACCCCATGACTGAAATCATCATGGCAGCCACCACTAGTTGGTCTGATAGTAAAGCAAGTTGCTCACTATGCAGATGTTTCATTTAGAAATGTCCCTGAAGTCCAGCTGGGTGAAGCGATCTGAGCCTGGAAAGAAATCATCCCAGGCTTGGAGTGGGGCGATGTTCACATCCATGTCTGGTCTCTCTGTCTCTGGTTCTTCACCTCTGGAATCTGGCAGCCAAGGGTGTTTTCCTTCACAGCTCTTATTCAATATAGTAAAAGGAAGGCCTCACCACATTGATCAGGTAAGAAGAAATAAAAGGCATCCAAATTAGAAAGGAAGATGTAAAACTGTTGTTATGTGCAGATGACATGATAGTATACACAGAAAACTCTATAGATTCCACCAAAATACTACTCAACCTAATAAGTAAATTCAGCAAAGTATTTATACACAGTCAACATTCAGAAATTTATGGTATTTTTGTACACCAACAATGAAATATCAGAAACAGAAACTATGAAAAAAATCCCATTTACTATAGCAACAACAACAAAAATAATAACTAGGAATAAATTTAACCAAGGAGTTAAAAGACCTGTACTTGGAAAACTAGAGAACACTGAAAAAAGAAATCGAGGAAGATACAAATAAATGGAAGCATATAACCTGTTTGTGGACTGGAAGAATTAACATCATTAAAATGGCTATACTACCCAAAGCAATCTATAGATTCAACATAATTCCTAATAAAATATCAGTGGCATATTTCACAGCTCTAGATCAAGTATTCTAAAAATTTATACAGGACCAAAAGAGATGCTGAATAGCCTCCACAATCTTGAGAAAGAACAACAAAGTTGGAGGAATCACAATACCTGATATTAAACTATACTACAAGACCGCTGTAATCACAGCAGTCTGGTAGTCATAAGAATAGACAGATAGAGCAGTGGAGCAAAATAGAGAGCCCAGAGATAAATCCAGGTCTCTATGGTCAATTAATATTTGACAAAGGGGACACAAGCATACAATGAAGTGAAAACAGCCTCTTCAATAAATAGCATTGGGAGAACTGGACTGGTACATGAGAAAAATTAAACTAAACCACCAACTTACATCATACACCAGAATATATTGAAAGTGGATAAAAGACTTAAGTGTAAGTTATGATACCATAAAAATCCTATATAAAAACAAAGGCAGTAAAATTTCAAACATCCTTTGTAGCAATATTTTTGCTGATATATCTCCTAGGGCAAGGGAAATAAAGGAAAAATAAACAGATGGGTCTACAACAAATTAAAAAGCTTCTGCATAGTTTAAAGAAAGCAACATCAAAATGAAAAGGAACCACCCACATGGGAGAACATATTTGTCAGTGATACATCAGACAAGGGTTTACTATCCAAAAAATATAAAGAACTCATATGACTCAACACTAGGAAGACAAACAATCCAATTAAAAATGAGCAAAGGACCTAAATAGACACCTGTCCAAGGGGGACATACAGAGGGCCCAGAGACATGAAAAGATGCTCAACATACTAGCCATCAGTGCAAATTAAAAGCACAATGAGATATCACCTCACACCTGCCAAAATGGCCATTATTAATAAATCAACAAACAACAAGTGCTGGCGAGGGTGTGGAGAAAAGGGAACACTAGTTCACTGCTGGTGGAAATGCAGACTGATGCAGCCACTGTGGAAAACAGTATGAAATTTTCTCAAAAAAACTAAAAATGGGACTGCCTTTTGACCCAGGTATTCCACTGATGGGAATATACCCTAAGAATCTTGAAACACAATTCAGAAGAATTTATGCACTCATACATTCATAGCAGCACTATTTACAATGGCCAAGATTTGGAAACAGCCCAAGTGCCCATCAGTAGATGAGTGGATAAAAGAGCTGTGGTACATCTACACAATGGGATACTAAGCAGCAGGAAAAAAAAAAAAAAAAAGAAGGAACTGATGTGTTACGTGACAGCCTGGATGGAACTGGAGATTATTATGCTAAGTGAAAAAGTCAGTAGGTGAAAGACAAATAGCATGTAATCTCACTTATAAGATGAATCTAATGACAAAATAAACTAATGAGAAAAGTAGAACCAAAGATATGGAATCATGGAACAGAGTGACAGCTATAAGAGGGGAGAGGGGAAGGTGGGGACTGGTTGAAAGAAGGTGAAGGGATTAGTCAAAGAACATACATGAAGGACCCATGGACATGGGCAACAGTATGGGGGTTGATTATGAAAGTGAGGGTAGGCTGGGTGGAGGGGACAAAGGGGGAAAATGGGACAACTGTAATAGCATAAACAATAAAATGTTACAATATAATATTGGGGGTGGAAAGAAAACCTTTATGATCCTTAGCTCTGATGAACAAAAAAAATGTTTAAACATGTATGAATAAATACATCATTTTTATAATAAGTTCCATTTTTTAGGTCCCCCTTGTATCTCACTTCATCGTTTTCCTTAGCATCTGACTTTCTGTTATTTAAATCGTACGGCAGATGGCAGACAGCAGTCACAGTTTCCAAATTTACTTTTACAGATCCAGCCACATGGAAAGACTCATTCTTTCTTTCCTCTCATCGTCACTCCAAATTTTCTGGGAAGGGAATCTGCACAGCTTGCATCAATGGCATAGCCCCAGTCCAATCACTTGTGGTCAAGGGCTGGGCAATGCTGTTCATTATTCTACCACAGGTGAAGGACTGGTTAAAGGACTGATTGTAGCCCGTTAAGATGTTCCAGAATGTGCCCTGGCTGGTATAGTTCAGTTGATTGGAGTGTCATCCATACCAAAAGGTTGTGGATTTGATATCCAGTCAAGGCACATACATAGATAGGTTGTGGGTTCAATCCCTGGTCGGGTAGGTATGGGAGGCAATCGATTGATGTTTCTCTCTCAGATGGATGTTTATCTCTCTCTCCTTCTCTCTCTCTTCCCCTTCCTCTCTAAAACTAATAAACATTTTTTAAAAAGGGTATTCCAGGGCCCTGGCTGATGACTCAGTGGATAGGCGCCGGCCTGTGAACCCAAAGGTCACTGGTTCAATTCCCAGCCAGGGCACATAACCAGGTTGCAAGCCAGGTCTCCAGCCAGGTCTGTAGCTGGAGGCAGATGAAAGGCAACCCTACATTAATGTTTCTTTCCCTTTTTTTCCTCCCTCCTTGCCCTTCTCTCTAAATATAATGAATAAAATCTTTATAAAAGAAAAAAAGGGTGTTCCAGAATGTGTCAATGCTATATAGATAAATATGGACAATGCTCTATAGATAAATCTTACGGCTCCTGGCAGGAATTGCTCTCCTCCCCTGGAGAAGGTAAATGAGTTGAGGGCAGCCAGGCATGTGATCATTTGCAGTCATACTCATACTTTGAGATGTCTCTTTACCTTGTTGGATGGCAGGCTAAAAGACAGTTGAAAGAGGTATAGTTTTTTCATTGTTTTTGGTCTGTGACTAAATTACCTAGAAAAATAAGCAGTCGTCTTTCTCTACAAGTGACAGTGACAAGTTTGTTCAAAAGGGTTGATTTTACCACTTAAACATCTTACCCAGCTGATGTGGTGGTAACAAGTTTAAATGCTAATAAATGGGCTGGTTAAAATAATCAATTCACTGAAAAATACAGATGTATATCCTCTGGTATTTTTAGTGCCACTTATGGAGAAGCAGTAAGAGTGTGTTTGCTTGTTGTTTCCCCAAAAATATCTGGCATTCTTACCATGCGCCTGTCAAAAATGGCACTGCAAGAAAGATAGAGGGGGACAGAAGAGACTCAGGCAGGGGAAAGACTGGGATAGCATTTCTGGCATACTAAAGAGAAAAGTCCTTTTTTAAAAAATCCAAAAATCCAAAAAGTCACGTATTTGGAGAATATAAATAAATAATTCATTTAGAAAATTATACCAATAAATGGGTTGAGTGGCCTAGATGGCAAAGATGGTATGAGTTCCATGGCAGCCATTTTCTGTCAAATGAGGACAAAGAATTTTCAACCTAGACTCCAATTTGAAAGTTATTCTTCTTACATAAAGAATGTAAAAGATGTCCCCCTCTTCATGCTGTGGGGAGAACACTTTGGAGAGGGACAGTGGCCACACCCCAAGAATTGGCAAAAAGGCATTTTGCAGAAAGAATCGAACCCTACTTAGCAATAGCATTGCTAAGAACTTGATACATAAACATTTATGTTTCATTTTAAATGTTTCTTCTTCCAGGAAACCCTTCCTCATCTCCGAATACTAGGTTAGAAGTGCCTGCTCTGCACTCCTGAATTCTGCATTTAATCTGACAGCTGTACCTAGAGTTCATCTTTTCTTTTGTAAGCACTTACTGCCATCCATTGTGACTGCTTATTTAAAAGGGTGAGCTCCAGAACGGCAGGGACTTTTTATCTGGTTTGCTTTCATCACTAAGGCCAGGTATGGTGCTGGCATGTAACAGACATTGATCAAGGTATGTCGAATGAAAGCAAAAGTTATTGCAAATGAATAAAAAGTAGAGAGGAAGCATTTTTGTAGATGTTTATCAAGATTCAGATTCAACAAGGTACACATCCTAAGGTGAAATATCTTGAGATAAAAACAGAATGGATTACACAGAAGAGGATTAATTGAATTTGGATTTGATTAATGTAAGAAAAGAGGACACCAAATTAGGATAGACCAGAGTTAAGTCCCTGGCTTTACTGGCTTCTCATTGAGGAGAAATAGAAATTTCCTACTGAATATTTATTATGGTTTGTTAATATATTCTGGAATTTTGCTGAAATTATCTAGTGAACTGTTTCTAGTTCTCACTCCATAATGGAGATTCAGCCTTTTTTTCAGCTGTTTCCAGTCATTGTTATAAAAGCCTCCGGCCCCCATTATGATACGTCAGCAGAGGAGGCTGAGTCAGACAAACCTACATGGCTCTTGTGGAAGGGACCCTGCACCCCTGGTGTAAGAAGACCTGCGGGAGCAACTGACATTAAGCCTCTTTATTTCAGTGTGGTGTGTTACACTTGTAAGAGGGGCGTGCCAGACTGTCTCTCAGCTTTCTGGGTACACATTAGAGCCAAATGAGTTGCTTCTGATTTCTAAAAGATTTTTAAGGTACGTTTACATATCATGTAATTCCAACTACTCAAACATTTTTATGCTGTTTACTCTCCCTATGCAGAATTTTCCTTTCATCCGTGGTAAAATTAATTCTCTGACTACTACAGCATGCCTGCATCCCCCAGCTGACCCACTATAAATACCCATCCTTTGGCTGCTCATAGTCATACTGCATTTCCTTAAGCCACTCACAGTCCCACTTTCTGCCCTCTCCTCTCCTCACACCCTCATTCGCCATGGATGATCCTACTTTCTATTTCATTGTCAAAAGAGAAGCCATGAGAAGAAATTTGGCACAAAAAGGAAAACCCACAATGATTCTTGGACCTCTTCAATCATTTCCCTTCCATCCCAACTCTTACCATACTCCTGGCCATTTAGAGCTAATCTGTTGGACCAAAGTTATCCTGATACAGGAATAGAGAAGAAAAGTAATAAGAGAACTAATAATGAAAATAATGAAATACTTGTAGATTATTTCAAATAGCTAATGTGCAGCTCATGCTTCTAAGAGATTTTCCTAACAGTGTTCATAGGCGACAAGGTAGGTAGTGTTTTCTTTCTTTTTTAATTTAATTTTATTGTTGTTGTATTGCATCCATCCCATTTCCTCAGTGCTTTCATTAAGTAGTATGGCAGAGCCCTGGCTGGGTGCCTCAGCTGGTTGGAGCACTGTCCCATATACCAAGACAGTGGCAAGCTCAGTCCCCCCTGAAGCTGGTCGATGTTTCTCTCTCACATTGATGTTTCTCTCTCTCTCCTCACCTCTCTCTCTGAATTCAGCAAATGTATCTACGGGTGAGGACTTTTTTTTTTTTTTTTTTTTTTTTAAAGTATGGTAGCATTATTAGTCTCATTCACCTCAATCCTGAACACCCTCAGAGCTCTGGCTAAAGAGGCTCCAGGTCAACCCAAATGCTGTCCTAGAACTATCAGGTAGTCTCCTTTCTACTATAAGACACTCAGTGTTCATTTAGGCAGTGGCTCTCGGACTTTCTGTTGTTGTTTATTTTCCACAATAAGAAATACACGCCCTAGCTGGTGTGGTCCGCCCTGGCTGGTGGCTCAGTGGATTGGTACTGGCCTGTGAACCCAAAGGTCGCTGGTTCGATTCCCCAGTCAGGGCAAATAACCAGGTTGCAAGCCAGGTCTCCAGCCAGGTCCTTAGCTGGAGGCAAGTGAAAGGCAACTATACATTGATACTTCTTTCCCTTTCTTCTTTCCTTCCTGCCCTTCTCTCTGAAAATGATGAATAAAAATATCTTAAAAAAAAGAAAAGGAATATATTATGAAGACACAGTACACACACAGAGTCATATAGATGACGGAAATAAAAGTTGCACTAGATAGTACTTATCTTTACAATTTGAAATGTACTCATATTTTCTAATTTAACAAATGCTGATAATGATATAATAAATATATTTCATTACTTACTAATGAGTCAAAGCCCATGGTTTGCAATATACTTCACTAGGGCTAATTAGAGATGTTAATAGAAAAAAATCTTCAGGACCCAATGAACAAATAGATAATTATCAATCTAGAATTCACTCAACTATAATGCACCCCTCTTCCGACAGAGGAGTGGCCACATGATTAACTGCTCACTAGGAATAAATGACTCATATGACTATTTGTCTTTGTGGTAAGAAGTAAAGCTGATGTCAGAACAAATAAGGCAAAACCAATTAGAAAAAGGGAACAGCTCCTTCCTTTTTCTTTTTCCACCAGCACAAACACCACTATTTAAATACCCTCTGCACTAGAGAGGGCTGAAAATACAGCTGTGGATTGGGAATTAACTGACTCCTAAATCACTTTCTAATCCTAAAACTTTACTTCTTCAATATATATTTACTAATTGCACAGTATAGATTCCAGCCACTATACCAGCATATGGAGACCCAACAGTGAATAAGACAAATAATGCTGATACTATTGAGAAGCTAACATTCAAGATGAGGAGACAGATAAATACAACCAAGTTTTGAAGGAAATAAAGTTCAATAATAGAGAGTAATAGGGGTGACCTCCTGTTCTTCCTATGTTTTATGATCAGTTATGGTACTATTACTGTTACTGTAAAAGTAGTAGTGATGTAATAGTCATCATTATTACAATATAGTCAGGAAAGGTCCATCTGGAAAGGTGACATTTAGTCTGAAACCTGAAGAACGAGAAGCAGCCAGTTATGGACTGGGCCGGGGAAGCAGCCTTTCTAGGCGTGAACAGTAGGTACAAAGGTCCTAATTCAGGAAATAGCTTTTTAGGTCCTAGCAACTGACAAGAGGACCAGTATCACCAGAGCAGGGGTGACTAGGGAAGAGAGTGTGACGTGAGATTGGAGAGGTGGGCCAGTCAGGACCTTGGAGGCCAGAGAATGGAGTGAGGATTGTTTTATGTCAAATAGGCAGTCATCTAAAAAAATTAAAACAAGGAAGTGACATGATATAATTTTAAAGAACAATGGATATTGTGTGGAGAATGTTAGAGTAGAAGTAGGGAAATGGTTTTAGTTGTCCAAGCAAGAGATGAGGGGGCTTGGATTATGGTGGTGGCAAACTCTAAAATTCTGTTCTGTCTGCAATTAATTGTCAATAAGAAAGTAGTTCTAAATACTGCCTGGAAAGTGTTGCCTATTTTGCCTCCAAAGTACACATTCTTTTCATCTTTGTTAAATAGTTTATATCTAAGGATCTCAAAGTGTGTGTGTGTGTAAGTTGGTTGAGGGTGGAAGAACTGTAGTAAATTGAGTCTTAGTGGAACAAAGAGGCGTAGGCCACACCGCTGTGTAGAATAAGGCAGATGCACTTAATGGTTGTTGCTTCCTGGGAATTCTATCCAGCTTGGGAAGGTGTTAAAGGCATTGTATAGGCCCATTTTTGTCAAACTGGGGGAAAGAAGGATTTATAAGCTATAAATTTGCTGTGGAAAGTCTAAGATATCAGAGTAAAAGGATATTATTTGTTTGAGGGTATCAAAGACTCAAAGACTCTTGGAAAAAATAAGATAAGAATTTGGGACTGATCAACCCCCTGGAATACTATGATTGTATTTCCGAAAGCAAATAAGAAGAAAGAGACTTTTTCTAACAGTTTGTGGGGAAAAGGATGGGGCTGCCAGGGAGGGCAGGAAATTCATCTTAAGGTAGCAGAAAGCCGAAATATGTGGCTGTCTGCCTGTGAAGAATTACTTACTATGACACCGAAGAAAGCTTCTCTGGCCTCATTTCTCAAGAAACTTGTTTTAAGACTAGTGCAGCTGTGGGAAGAGGCTTAAAGTGCATTAGCCTGAAGGCAAGCTTACAGCTAAAGTGCTGTATTAATCACCAGAAGGAAGGGGCAGGAATGCCACCAATTTCCAGCAGGGCCCCTGAGGGCCTAGGAGAGACTGCTGCAGTCCTGGCTGCAGCCCTGGCAGGAGGCTGACCCCACTGTGGCAAGAAAAAAGTTCCCAGGGCCCATGAGACCACTTGGGGCCCATGCAATTAAGGGAAACTTAGGAAGTCAGGTGTCATAAGAAAAACAGAATGGAAACTTAGAGCCAAATTCCACTGATCTTGTCATCCATAAACACAAAAGCCCCAAAGCAAGGCCTGAGAAAATGAAGGTTACATTTGGTGGGATGGAGTGAGAATTGTTGCATCCTAAAGCAAGTCGTGGAATCTTTTTTGGAGATTTACAAGAATTAATTAAATCAATATTTAGCCTATTAATAGTTTATATCCAGATTTGCTTGAAAGGGAGAAAACAGTCAGGGAAACTCCCAGCCCCAATTGCTGCTCAGCAGGGGACAACAATCATGGTCACACATTCAGAGTGATACTGTGTTCTTTCCTCTCTCACATGTGGTTGACCAAATGTGGGCAACTCTAAAAATAAGCTCCCTAATCAAGGTTTCAGATCAGGCACAGGCTAAAAGAGGTTTCGGCAATGTTTAATTTCTTAGAGCTCTTGGTCTTAAAAGCCCTTGTTTAGGCCGGGTGCAAAGGCCCTACAGGTATGTACCCGGCTGCTGACCAGTTATTGCTACATGTTGATGTCCATTCTGATCCTTTAGCCACACTTGTAAACAGCATATAGATTTTTCCCAAAAGGCAAGTCAAAAGCCTTCATGAAGTTACTGACATGAGGAACATAGAAACACATTTGGCTTTCCAAAATGTCTCAGGAATGAATCACACATGTTGCTTTCCATTTTTGGACTAGACAAGAACTAGCTCAGCATGCCCAGAAGTCTTGTCTGGCTTCCAAAGTCTGTGTTACTGTGTATATATGTGCATTTCTCTAAGGTAAAATAATCAACAGTACTTTCCTCTGTCAGTAGTTCTTTGTTTAATTACTCTTTTCATGACCATTATAAATTCACATCTAGTTCACAGCAACATTCTGGAGGAGTACTATATGAGAGTCAATCAAAATAAACTAATGAAAAAATGTTATAAAGTCACTTTAAGAAAACATTAAAAAGTTGAATCAAGAAATAAATTTTGCTGCTAAGATATACCTTGAATACAACTTTTTGTTCAAATATAAAAAATAAAAAAACACATACAAGAAAATTATGCTCATTTAATTCTTGCAAAAGATGTAAACTTTGCTGATGGAAAAGAGAAACAGAAGCATGGATATCAAAACATGAGTCAAATTTTTGGAAAATACCAAGGCTGTATGATGGGAAACAGAGGCATGTGGGACTTGAAAAGGACTCACTTAAGGCTATAATAAAAAGACACAATGACAGAAAGCATTGACATGTGTCCTCTCCTAAACAGTTTGGTCCTGTGTTGTCAGGGCCAGGTATATAGAAGAGTCTTTAAAGAAAGTAAAGAAAAGCAAAGCAAAAACAATGGATTAAGGGGAATCAATTCTAGGCCAGAAGTGTAACAAATATGACATAGATGTTTTTAAAGACAATGCTATATAAATGGGTAACAAAATCAAAGTTTTGTCCCATAAAATTACTTTTTAAGAAATGTTAATTATAACTGAAACAACAAAACTTTCAACTATTGATTTTTAAAAAAACAAAACAGGCCCTGGCTGGTGTGACTCAGTGGATTGGCATCAGCCTGTGAACCCAAGTGTTGCTGGTTCAATTGCCAGCCAGGGCACAAACCCAGGTTGCAAGCCAAGTTTCCACCCTGGTCTCCAGCTGGAGGCAGGTGAAAGGCAAGCATGCAATGATGTTTCTCTCCCTTTCTTCCTCCCCTCTTCTCCTCTCTCTAAAAATTAGTAATAATTTTTTTTTTAAACAATAAAATTAACAGTGGATAAGGCGCTGGCCTGTGAACCCAAAGGTTGCTAGTTCAAATCCCAGCCAGGGCACATAACCAGGTTGCAAGCCAGGTCTCCAGCCAGGTCTGTGGCTGGAGGCAGGTGAAAGGCAACCACACATTGATGCTTCTCTCCCTTTCTTCCTTCCTCCCTGCCTCTCTCTCTGAAAATAATGAATAAAAGAAAAAACTAAAAAAGCAAAAACGAAAAACAACAACAACAACAAAAAGAAAACATTTGAAGACAGTCTGGAATGATTCATTACCCTTCCGAAATTCCTACCCATTTCTATCAGTCAAACACTTTATGCCCCATATTGAACAGAACCTACTTGTAGAATATGGAAATAGCCAACTTAAATGAACATTTACTGTGTATCTACTTTGAAGCCTAACATGTGCTAAGTACTTGAAAATCAGCTGTGAGTGAGACAGACAGTAACAGTACTCCCAAGGAGTTTATGCTGTAGAGAGGGAAGGTAGGCAATAAACATATAAAAGGGAAATGAGCAGGAACTTTGGCTACAGATAAATGTTGTGAAGAAGCTGTAATAGGATACTGAGATGGAGGTGGCTGGGAAAGATGTGGCGCAACTGTAGCTGCAGTGGTTGAAGAGGTCTTTCTGCAAAAGTGACGTTTGGATCATATTTTACTACTTGAATGTCAAGAACCAGAACTCCATGACAATCTGGAAGAGCTCTCCAAGCAGAACGAGCAATAGGTGGATGGCCTGAGACAAGCTTAATATGTTCACGGGCCTGAAACTTCAGAGTGGCTGGAGCTCAGTGAACCAGGGGAAGAATGAGGAAGATGAGAGCAGAGAGGCATATGGAGCAAGATTGGGTGGGCTTCACAGACCCTGAGAAGACGTGTGGGTTGTTCTGATTGCAATGGGAAGTCTTTAGGTGGTTTTAAGTAGGGGATTCATATCATTTGATTTTCACTTTATAGAGATTACTCTGGCTGGTATGTGGATGGAGGAAGGGCAATGAGGGGTCAAGAGTGCAGCAGGGAGACCAGAGAGAGGTGAGGGGTTAATGATGGCACTGACTTACGTGAGGAGAGTGGAGGTGGAGAGAAGTGGTTGGGTTCAGGATATATTTTAGATGTTGGAGTCAAAATGAATTTGATTTTGAAGTAGATATGTACTGATGGACTAAATATGCTGTGTGAGGAAAAGAAAAGAGCCAAGAGGGGCTCCTGTGTTTGTATCCTGAGAAACTTAGCACCTATTTGTATTATTTACTAGTACCAGGAAGGCTGGGTAGGATAAAAGTCAATAGCTTTATTTTGGCCATGTTAAATTTGTGATGCTTACTAGACTTCCTAGAGGATACGTTGAGTAGGGACTTGGATGTCCAAGTCTGGAGCTCAAGTGAGCGTTTAAAGTTTAGAGTCATCAGTGTATCAAGGTCTTTGAAGCAATAGGACTAGATGAGATTACCTAGGGAGACAGTATGTGTACAGAGAGCCAAGGACAGAGTTCTGGATGAAGGTGGTGTCTCTTCATGTCCAAGACAAGTCTTTTGTATGGTCTCTGATTTTATCCAACCTACCCATTTTATAGCAGATAAAAATGGCTACAAAGTTTTGACATTCCTTTCACTAAGAGGCGGAGTCCATGTCCCCTTCCCTTCCATCTGGGCTGAGCTACTAAGGCTAGTGACTTGTTTAACCAATTGAATTAATCAGAAGTGACCTTCTGGGACCTACGAGACTTGGTCATAAAAAGTCTTGCAGCTTTTGTCCAGAACAGTTAGAATATTCTCTTTGGAAGCCTGAGCCATCAGGTAAGAAGGCCATTCACCCAGAGACCTTCTTGGGACAGGCCATCTGTGATCTGCTTGACATCCTCTGCTGAACCCTGCCTTCTAGTCACTCCTTCCAAGGATCAGACATATGAATGAAGCAATCTTGGACCTTCCAAACTGACCCATTCACCAGCAGATATGGCAAGTAACCTCATATGATAATACCTGGGACAGAAGGATTACTCAGCTAAGTCTTGCCCAAATCTCTGACCCCCAAAATCATGAGATAAAACAAAATAATTTTTAAGTTTGGGGTAATTTGTTATGCAGCAACAGAAAATTGTAACACATTCTCTTTTTCTCTAGGACCTTATTTTATAATCAATTCCCATCCCTTCTGGATCATCCTACCTTTTTATAACACGTTATTTTGTTAGCAACTTTTCCTTCCTTACTGGCTCTTTCTCCTCTACTTGTAAGTATGCTCAGTGTTACTTTAGCTACATGCTATCGGTTGAAGTAAATCACAGGCTTAGTCCGAATTTAAGGAAAAGGGACTATACATGTGAGTGAACACTGAGATGTGGTTCACTAGGGACCATAATGTAACAGATTGACAGGGAAAATATGGAAGGAAAAATAGGATAAAGCTGGAGATGCTGGGATCAGGGATGTTAGGTTGGGGTATAATATGTATACCATAAGGCATGCTCATGTTTTAAAGGTAAACTATGAATTTCAGATTAGACTCTGGGCATATCCCAGCAGCCAAGAAGACCAGTTAGGATTAAATGATTTACTAAAGAATTCCAAGAAGTCCTGATACATAATACAGTATCATTATTAATATAATGAGTCACAATAATAATTATCATTATAATTACAGTGATAATTAAGACAGGATTAATACAGATGGGAATATGATACAAAAAAGAGAGGAAGATTTGGCTTCCAATTAGATGTGAAAAGGGAAAGAAGATTTATTACATATAGATCCTTATTTTCTTTAAAGGTTTTATTTATTTATTTTTAGAGAAGGGGGAGGGGGAGAGGGGGGGGAAACATTGATGTGAAGATGTGAGAGAATAATATTTATTGGTTGCCTCCCGCACAAGTCCCAGCTTGGGACTTTGTCTGCAACCCAGGCATGTGCCCTGACAGGGCATTGAACCGACGTCCCTTTGCTCTGCAGGACAATGCCCAACCCACTGAGCCACACACGTCAGGGCAAGATGTTCTTATTTTTAAGAGATGCATTCTGAAGTATAGGAATTACCTATCATAATCTCTACAATTTACTTGAAAGACTTTAGCAAAAAGTATAGAAAAATAACTATGATAAAATACTAATAACTGTCAAATTGAAATGACTGATCATTGTTGGTTTACTATATTGTCTTCTCTGCTTTTCTCATATTTGAAATGCCTACTAGTTGGGTGTAAAAAAATACATCCAACACTTATTCATTGCCTTTTACATTCTAGGTTCTGTTTTATGGGCTGATGAATATTAGGAAATAGAATATCAAAATCACACTATCTTAGAAAAAGGCACATAATAAATAGTAAAGAAAATAAAGAATGAGGGACTTCCAGTCAAGATGGCAGTACAAGCAGGCATGGCTTTCCTCTTCGCACAACCACATTAAAATTACAACTGAAATAGAAAACAACCATCACTCAGAACCATAAGAAATCAGGTTGAACAGAAGTCTGACAATTATAGATTTAAAAAATCTTACAGCTCACTGGCCTGGGTAAATCCCTCCCACTGGCCTGCCTACAGCAATCAAGGCTCAGCTACGAGAGAAGGGGTACTCAGCCCACACAAAGGGTGCACCTCAAGTACCCAGATTGGGCAATAGAGGAGGCTGTGCCACTGGGCCCCATAGACCAACACAGGAACTCATAGCATCTCTACCTGATACATAGAAACAAACACAGGAAGGCTGCCAAAATGAGACAAAGAAACACGGCCCTAATAAAAGAATAGATCAAGCCCTGGCTGGTGTGGCTAAGTGCATTGGCACCAGCCCACAAACCCAAAGGTTGCTGGTTCGATTCCCAGCCAGGGCACATAACCAGGTTGCAAGCCAGGTCTCTAGCCAGGTCCTCAGCTGGCAGCAGGTGAGAGGCAACCATACATTGATGTTTCTCTCTCTCTGAAAATAATAAATATAAAATCTAAAATTAAAAAAAAATACATTTTGTGTTGCAACACATATACGGTTAAAACAAAATTTTCACAACATTGTATTAATCATTAATATATGTGATACACTCTCATCTTTTCTTTCTATTCTATTTTCTGTTTTAAAAATGCTAGTCACAGCCCTGGCTGGTAGCACAGTGGATAAGGTGCCAGCCTGCGAGTCCAAAGGTTGCAGGTTCGATTCCCAGCCAGGGCAACATAACTAGGTTGCAAGCCAGGTCTCCAGTCAGGTCTGTGGCTAGAGGCAGGTGAAAAGCAACCACACATTGATGTCTCTCTCCCTTTCTGCCTCTCTCTCTTCCCCTCTTTCTAAAAATAATAAAATAAAATCTTTAACAAAAAAATGCTAGTCACAACACACCAAATTGATTTCACAGCTCACTAATGAGCTGTGTCCTAGAGTTTGTATAGGTAGATGTCTTAGTTCATTTGGGCTGCTATAACAAAGTACCATAAACTGGGCAAATTATAAACAATATAAATTTATTTTTCATAGTTCTGGCAGCTGGGAAGTCCAAATTCAAAGCATTGTGTGAGAAATGGACAATGAGGCCAGTATAGTGAAAGCAAGGCGTTTATCTGCGTTCTTGCAAGAGCGGAGGCCTGCCTGGTGGTATCTGGTGGGCAGGCACACCGAAGTGGGAGAAACGAATGAATTTACCCCTGACTCCAGCAATCCGTTTCCTCATTGGCTGAGTACTTCCAAGTCACAATCGAGGGAGATCCTGCCTAAGGAGATGATTGGGCACTTTAAACTCTAGTGAGGGCAACTTTTGGTGTGTATGTGGCCATCCTTCCGTTCCTTTGTTCTCGGAGGTAACCGAGACTAACTTAGTCACATCCTCACTTGTTATTCCTGTTAACTCAGAGACCTCCTGATTCATTTGCTGTTTTGGCTTGGAAGTGAATAATTATCCGCTGTGGTTTAGCCTGGTTTGAGTCACTTGCTACCTTGTTTCTCACAATTGGAAGACTTGGTGTTTTTTTTACTGTAACCTTACATGGCAAAAGGGCTAAGTGGTATTTCTTATAAGAGCACTGATCCCATTCATAAGGACTCTGACCTCATGACCTTGTCACCTCCCAAAGCCTCCTCCTCTGAATACCATCACCTTGGAGGTTAAGATTTCAACACTGAATTTGGGGGTTTGGGGGACACAAATATTCAGCCCATTGCGGTGTAATAGGCAGGATAATAGTTCAGCAGACCTGCTCCTAACAAACTTAAGCTACAAAAATAGAAGTATCCAAAAGATTAGACAAAATGAAAGAAATGAACCCAATTTCATTGACAAAATGTTACATTATAATTCAAAAGAGAAGAAATGAAGCAGTAAGAGCCTGGAGAAGACACCTGCAAGAAGGGAATCTAAGAAACCCCCAACAACAGACAGTTAAGATTAAATGCATCATGTCTATTTTGAGAGGCAAATGTCATACGGAAGGCCCTCAAAGGCTATGATAACAGGCTATGGCATTCTGGTAAAGGCTGAATGAACTAAAAATAGAAGTGAAAACTACCCAGTATTTAACAAGACTCATGATGCCAGTCAAGGTAAAACATAGTGGAGGTAAAATAAAACATTGAATCCTCCTCTTCCTGTAACAGGACCCTTTGGTGGGTGAGGGTCCTCAATTATAATGGCCCATTTTGCTCAACACCAGGAATGACTCTTAATAACAGAGTTTGGCGAAAAGGAAAGGTATTTTATTTGAAGGTTATGCAAATTTATATTAAAGGTGCAATTATGCTGTTAAATCTCATACCCTTTAAATACACTCAAATTATACAGTCCTGCCCGATTGGGCTAGCTTTCAAACAGACAAGCATATGGTACTGTTTTTTCAGAAATGCAACAGTTTACAACTTAGTATTCCAGTTATAAATTCAAAGTTCCTGGCAGCTGCTATACCCAATTAGGGGAATATCCTGTGCACATTCCCCAACTCTTTATATTCCCTATTTCTGAGCAAGCTGCAGGTCTCCCTTTCTCCCCCACCCCCCAATTAAATCAGGTGAGTTCTCAGACCATGCGTCTGTCTGTCTGTGGGTCATCCAGGAAAGAGACAGATGAGCATATCTTCCACGCTATTTTAAACCATAATGGCGGCCTGTGACACAGTGGTAGGGTGACCAACTGTGGCCAGCTGTGAAATCTCCCGTAGCCCTATAAATTCCTATAAATTCATACCATTCTATGGCCAAAACCCCTCCCATCTTCCTGGGGGAGAAGGTTTATCCAGTTATTTGCATAACTACGACACTAGCTTCCAGCCATCGATATGCCAAGTATCTCTCTCAGGAAAAATGGTTGTGCTTCAGTGTTCCACCCCTCATCCCCAAACTACAGTAAGTGGGGTATTTTGGCTTTCTCCCATTCTGTGATGCCCCCATCTATAGAGCAAGAGACAGGAGGCTCTATTGGACAGGTCCTGAGTTGGAAGCGGGGTTTTGGCTCCTGAAAGCCATAGTTCTGTGGCTATGATCAAGAGTTAGGAAGGAAGCTGTCCCTACCACATACTAGCTATGTGACTTGCACAAACTTCTCTAAACATCTGTTTCTTCATGTGAATAATAGCGGTCACTGCACTGTGACTACATTGTGGTTCTCACAACTAAATGATATAATACATTAAAAGGTTTAGCAAAGTTTCTGGCACATAGTAAATATTCAAACACTAACTCTGTTATTTCTGAATCTGTCACAAAACAGACAATGAGGTCTGGAGGCCAAGTGCAAATGTGGTGGGAAGATAAGGGAGAGCCAAGGTGGGAAATGGGGATGGCTCAGGACTCAAGGAGTTAGTGTCTAAGGGATGGCAGGTTCCATGAGCATCACAGCTTGAGGGGGTATTTCCCAGAATAGGGGTTCCTGTTCTGGAAAGACAAAACAAGCCTTTCAGGACATTTGACCCTGTCCAAAATGTCTACCAAGACATTTGATCAACACTAATGGTCCTTGACATTTGGTCCTGTCCTAAACATCCATGCCAAGTGGTCCTTCATGTTCTGTCCTATTCAAAACCTCCTCATTTAATAAGACATTTCTAGTTCAAATAGCCCATATGTTTATTTTTACTTTGGGTTTACAAGATGAATCAGAAAAAAATATTATCATGTTTACTTGGTCTAATACTTGTGTTGTAGTTGTATCGCCAAGAATAACCCTTCTTGCCTTCGTAGCCTAGCTGGTAATGGCACATGGGGTTAAGGCACGTGGGTTGGAGTTCAAATCTTGCAGGAAAATGGGATTTATGTGAACTATAAACCAAATATTGCTACGGACATTTTGGACAAGATCAAATATCTGCTAACCCAAAATGTCTGTAACTTAAACACTGTATTATTCCATCTTAATATTTTACTTGGGATAGGATGATCAATAACGTTGAACACACACAAAATATGTGTGAAGCAATCTAAAAAACAGATTTGTGAAATACTTCCACAATTAAATACAATATGTGCTTATGTTTCAGAGACTTCTAACAAAACTTGCTCTCTTTTAGGGCCTTTCTAAAAACAATAAAAACAAGCTCATGCTTTGTTTTTTCACCTGCTCTGTTATTTTCCCTTTAAAAGAAAACTGCATCTTATTCACTTTAGAATCCAGAGCCAGATAGTAGAGGCTCAACAAATGTTTATTTAGTAACCCAAAAAATCTCCCAGAAAACCATATTTCTGAATATACCTCAAAATGCAGTTATCACAGAAAGATATAAAAGGGATAAACAAATTATGGTATATCATACAATGGAATACTACTTAGCGATAAAAAGGCATGAGCATGCCTAAAACAAATGAATCTCAAAAGCGTTATCAAAAAGTATATAGAATATATGATTCCATTCTGGAAAAATCAAAAGTATAGGGACAGAAAACAAATTGGTAGTAGACAGGGAATGGGGAAAGGTGATTGATTACAAAGGTGCAAAAGAAAATTTGGGTTGATGGAAATGTTCTGTATCTTTATGTGGTAGTGGTCACATGACTGTATGCTGTTGTCAAAATTCATAAAACCATATATAAAAGAGTAAATTTTACTGTATATAAATTATGCCTTAATAAACCTGACGAAGAAAATAAAGGAAGACCTTAAGATCATGACATATGACACTGGTAATTTACTTGAGTATACCTGTTAATTTTGAGGTGACTATTAGAGTATTTCAAGAAATCATGAAAGTAATTTTTCTGTTATTAAGATTATCTCAGTCACAGTTCATACACTGAGGGTTGTTATATACTAGCTTTCATGTCTTCTCATTTTTTCATTCACTCAATTTTTCATTCATTTAATATCAATAAGGGTTTGATGAGCATCTCTATATGTCAGATACCGGGGATGCAGGGGTGAGTAAAACACATGAGACCTGCCCTTTCCCTTACATTTTAGTGATGTAAGAAACCAAAAATTGTGACAAATAAATACTTTATGGTGATGGTAAGTTTTATGAAAATACAACAGGGTAATGGGGTATAGAATGACTTTGGAAGTGGGTAGAATACTATCTGAATAGATTGGTGAGGGTATCTGAGGACATTTTCTCTGCCAACTCTGGGAAATGAATAATGAATGAGAAGGAGCCAGCCCAGAGAAGACATCTGTGAGAAGAGTATTCCAGGCAGCACAGGGAACTGAGAGCAAAGGCCTGAGACAGACACGCGTGTTATTAAGTGAGGGCTCCCCCATGTGGTCACAATGCAATGAACAAGGAGAGAGTGCAAGCAGGTGAATCCAGAAAGCAAGGCGGGTGTCAGAGGGCTTTGAAAGGGGCTCCAGTTAGTTTTATTCTAATGCAAGTGGGTAATTATCAGAGGAGTGATATTTTCCTTTACAAAACTATCTCTGGCCTCTTGAATGGTGTACAAGAAGATAAACTGAGGGAACAGTCAGATGGCCACTGCAGTCATCCAGGCAAGAGATGAAGGTGGCCTGAACCAAGATGGTAGCAGTCAGGTGCTGAGGTTTGATTGAGGCCTCACTGGGCAGACAGGACTAACAAGACTTGCTGGTAGATTAGATGGGGTGATGAGAGAAATCACTGTGTGTATGGGATGCCTTATCCAAGATCAAGAAAACCGGGATAGGAAAAAATTCTGAAGAGGAACCAGTAATTTTGTTTTGGTCTTGCTATTTTTGAGATGCACTAAGAAATACAAGTGGAAATGGAAGAAGGCAGTTAAATATTTGAGTGTGTCGGTCTAGGGAGAGATTAGAGTGGAACATATAATTTTGCAATTTAACAGCATGTAGGTTGTATTTAAAGCAATGAAACTGGCATAAAATATGGGCAGAAGAAAAGATGTCTAAGAGACCTGGTCACTTTATTATTTAAAAATGGAGTAAGGGGGAAAATGACCCAGCAGAAACTCCAGTGACACAGGAGGAAAATTGAAAGCACATGTAACGGAAGCCAACAATAGAATGAGTTTTCAATAGGAGGAAATGTTCATCTCCGCCAGATCCTGCAGAGGTCAAATTTGAGAGGACTGAGAATTGACATTGTATTTGACAAGGTGAAGTCGCTGGTGACAAATCTGATGGTCATTTCAGTAAATGTGCTGAACACATGATTGGAGTGAACTGAACAGAGAATAGTGAGAAAGTAGAGAGAGCAAGTTCAGGCAATGTTGATAAGTCTCACCTTGAAAGGATGCTGAGATACAGGGTAGAAGCTGGTAAGGATATGGACTATAGGGAGAGTTTATTTGAGGACAATGTTAAAGTATGATGCAGAAAAAGGGGCAGATAATGGAAGGAGTGAGATCCTCAAGTAGTCAGGCTTGACCTCCAGAGCCCTAGAGAAAAAGAGGGCATGATTCTTCTTGTGAAGGGAGGGATGGCATGCATTCAGTTAGGTACATTAGTTAGTAGACTTGGTGAAAAAAAAAAAAGGTAATTATTGCCAGATGTTTTCTGTTCCTTCAGTGAAGCAAGATCACCACTTGAAAATGAGGGAAGATGTAGTGTTGTAGGTTTAAGGAGAAAGGAGATGGGAAATAACTTGGAGAGTTAGAGCCAATGTCTTATTCATATTTGCATTCTACCTAGCATAGGGCCCAGTACATCATAGGCACTTAAAAAATGCTTGAGGAGTGACTGAAGGTAAGTATCAGAAAAAGGAAGAACTGTGATATGTAAAAACTTACATCTTCATGCCCTGGCCAGCACAGCTCAGTTGTTTGGAGCATAGTCTCCTATACCATAAGGTTGTAGGTTTGGTTTCTGGTCAGAGCACATGCCTAGGTTGCCCAATCAATGTTTCTCACATTGATGTTCTCTCTCCATTTCTCTCTAAAATCAATAAACATATTTTCACAACTTACATTTCATAACACATTTGCAGAGTACTTTGGTTTACAAATGTATAGAGTCTACTTGAATTTATTCAATAAATTCCAGAATACCAGAGGAAGGAGGCATTCTTACAAAACCTAATTTAGGATTACTACTTTACAGTTTATAAGGTCACCTTCCCCACTATGCTAGTCTTTTTAAGGGTGAGGAGATTTTGTCTTTTCATCTTTATATTCTCAGCACATACAGTGCTGGCACAAAGTAAGTGCACAAGAATGCTTTTTAAAAAAATAAATAAATGACTATAAACATGAAGAGCTTTGAGTCCCAAAAGACTTCAAATACTTCACGGATGAAAAGCTGTAGTGGATTATAAAGCTAAAAGGATTTTTAGGGAGTCACAAAACTAATTCTTTTTTTTTTTTTTTTTTTTAAGATTTTATTATTTTTTAGAGAGAGGGGGAAGAGAGAGAAGCAGAGATGGAGAGAGGTTTCAACGTATGGTTGCCTTTCACCTGCCTCCAGCCACAGACCTGGCTAGAGACCTGGCTTGCAACCTGGTTATGTGCTCTGGCTGGGAATCGAACCAGTGACCTTTGGGTTCACGAGCCAGCACCTTATCCACTGTGCCACCAGACAGGACCACAAAACTAATTCTTTCAAACATTTTTCAAGATTAGAAAATTAAAAAAAAAAAAAAAAAAAAAAAAAAAAAAAGATTAGAAAATTATCTAAATGGATTTTTGGTCTTACCTATGCAGCAACTCTTTTTGCTGGAGTTTACAGACTCTGATCTTTTTCTTTTTCTTTTTTAAAAGATTTTATTTATTTTATTTTTAGAGAGAGGAAGGGAGGAAGAAAGAGAAACATCAATGTGTGGTTACCTCTTGAATGTCCCCAACTGGAGACCTGGCCTGCAACCTAGGCATGTGCCCTGACTGGGAATTGAACCAGTGACCCTTTGGTTGGCAGGTCTGAGCTCAATCCACTGAGCCACACCAGCCAGGGCATATCTTTTTCTACAGCAGTAATAAATTTTGTCTTGTTCAGGTAATGCAGTGCATTGTGAACTACATTCCCAAATGCTTCTGAATCATCTGTCTTGCTTACTCTCCTCTAGAAAGACTAGGAGAGGTATGTTTTCTGTCCAGTTGGTTAAGAACCACACTCCCTTGTGGCTGCTGTAGAAGACCAGCCCCAAAGGAGGGGTATGCTAAGCAGGCAGATTCTGGCTCCACTTGACTCCCCTGTGAGGATTTTCTTATTCCTAGAGGTTTATATAGCAAAGCCTCCCCATTTCTGGTAATATTGCTTTCCAGAGTAAAATATTTCAAAATAGTAATATAAGGAGGAACAATATGCTTGGGAATATATGAGGTAAGGAAAGGGAGAGAAGGTAGAAAACCAGAAACGGAAAAAAGGGGGAAAAAGAAATATGGTCACTTTAAGTCAGTTAACATAATTACAGTCATTCTGTTGAACAATAAAAGATGATAAACTTCACAGCTGCAAAAACCAACCAACCAACCAACCAAACAAAAAAATATATAAAACAAAACCATGGCCAAGGGCCAGAAGATATAACTCGAAACTGTTCTTTTTGCCCTGTAATGATCACACAAGCTGGGGAGAAATATGTGTGACCATAGATAGTAGCTCTGGTTTCATGTTTATATATTACTTGAAATCACAAAGGAGAGAGAATATAAACATTTATTAAGGCTTTTACCAAGAACACATGGCTTTTCTGATTAGAAATAGTTCAGAAGCGGGAAGGGGGTGGTGGTTGAGAGGAAACCATTCTCTAGTCATTGTGTGAGTGGTTGGCGCCCTCTGGTGGTCATTTAGATTCCATGTATGTGGATTCTAAAACGCATTTCTAAGACCTATAAGGAAAAAAAAAACACTAAACTTTTAGGAAAAAACAAACAAAAATCCCCACATTGTTTGAATGTCCTTAAGTTTTTTCAGTGTGCTCTTGCAGCAAAGCTAAAATTTAAATTTGGAGGCAATAAAATATTTGTAACATAATCAAGCTATTAAAAATAAGTCATCTTTGACAAAATGGCAGTGAAGAACAATAGCGATGAGTCCTTTGAGGGCAGGTTTCTCCTGTCCATTTACCAACATATTCCTCCAACTCGAGAGAATTTACACAACCTTAATGAGCCTGGAAGTAAATTCTGCAACACCTCCAGAGAGGATCATAGCCCCATCAACATTTAAGATGTTGGTATCATAAGACCCTGAACAGAGAATGTTAGACTTCTGACATACAGAAATGTGAGGTAATAAATGTGTGCCGTTTTAAGCCTCTATAACAAATTTGTAATGGTGTGTGCCAATAATAAACTAACACAAAAAATCAAACAAAAAATTATTTCACACGTAAGATATTTTAAAAAGATTTTATTCTTCAGAGACAGAGGAAGGGAGGGAGCAAGAGATGGAGAGAAACATCAGTGTGCGAGAGATACATCAATTGGTTGCTTTGTGCACACCCCCAACCAGGAACCTGGCTGGCAACCCAAGCATGTGCCCTGACTTTGCAGGTCGGTGCCCAACCCACTGAGCCACCAGCTGGGGCTCCCAAATAAAACCTTAAAATAGGGTCCTGCCCTGGCTGGTAGCACAGTGGATAGGGCGCCGGCCTTGCGAACCCAGGGGTTGCAGGTTCGATTCCCCAGCCAGGGCACATAACCAGGTTGCAGGCCAGGTCTCCAGTCAGGTCTGTGGCTGGAGGCAGGTGAAACGCAACCTTACATTGATGTCTCTCCCTCTCTGCCTCTCTCCCTTCCCCTCTTACTAAAAATAATAAAATCTTAAAAAAAAAAAAAAAAAAAGGGTCCTGATGAAAATGTGGGTCCTTATCATTTTTGATTAAATTTAGCTTTAAATCCTATTTCTTAAGAACCTAGCATGGAAGAACCTAGTATGGACATGGACAACATGTGGGATTGACTTTGTGGGGAAGTGGGTGGGTGAAGAAGAGGACAGAGGGGAGCAAAAACAGGGATGGATGTAATACAACAACAATAAAATTTAAAAAAAATTTATTAAAAAGGGAAACTGAAAAAAGTCCTATTTCTATGAATTCTCTCTCTCTCCTTTTCCCTCCCTCCTTCTCTCCCTCCCCGCTTTTTCTCTCAGCTAGCCTGTTCCATGGATAATCAGCAAACCCAGAGGCAGCAGAAGACAACAGCCAGGACCAGAATAATGGTCATCAGATCTGAACTACAGTCTCATCTGTGTGTCTAATTTGTTACTGGACAGACTTGAGAAGGATATAAGGTTTGAAAATGCAGTTTTGAAGGAATCAAAGATAGTAGGTCTGTCCTAAAAAAAGTTAGTAAGCTCTATAAGACAAAAAAGGATTAAACTAAGTACTGAAGAAGTGGTAGAAGGTCTGTGAAAAGTAATTTTGAGAAACAATATCACAATGGAAAACCTTATGTCTAATTCAGTCCCCAAAATACAGCTTCCTCAGTGCATCCTACAAAACTGGGTCATATTTAGCTATGAACCAATGAAGAGAAACAGAATGTCCTTCCTTTGCAATGTGGCATGACCACAGTAGAATTTAAGATCAAACAAACATGGACTGAAAAAGGGGTCCTAGAATTACACTACCATCCTGCAATTTGAATTATTGAGTTGGCCAAAATGTGTGTGTGTATGTGCGGTTTAAACATATTTTTTTAATTTATTTATTATTTTGAGAGAGAGGGAAGGGATAGAGGCAGAGAGAAAGACAGACATCCATGTATGGTTGCCTTTCACCTGCCTCCAGCTACAGACCTGGCTGGAGACCTGGCTTGCAACCTGGTTATGTGCCCTGGCTGGGAATCGAACCAGCAACCTTTGGGTTCACAGGCCAGCACCTTTTTTTTTTGTTTGTTTGTTTTCCTGTAAAAGACACATGATTTTTCATTTTTACCAATAATGCTGATTGTTCTCAATTAATGTCTCCATTTGTTTGCTATTGACTTCAACTGGGCTACCCTGTCAGAGCAGCCTTACCAATAGATCACCCGGAGACTGACGTGGGAACAGGCAATGGGCTGATTGGGGTTGAGGGGGAAGGGCTGCTCCCGAACAAAGGCCCATGGAGCAAGGGAGTGAAGACTCCCAGGCCTCATGGCCCGTAGGAGTCCTCCTGGAGCGCTTCTGTTGGATGCGTGTTTTTTTTTTTTTTTTTAAAGATTTTATTTCATTATTTTTAGAAAGAGGGGAAGGGAGAGAGGCAGAGAGGGAGAGAGACATCAATGTACGGTTGCCTTTCACCTGCCTCCAGCCACAGACCTGACTGGAGACCTGGTTTGCAACCCGGTTATGTGCCCTGGCTGGGGAATCGAACCTGCGACCTTTGGGTTCACAGGCCGGCGCCATAACCACTGTGCTACCAGCCAGGGCTCTGTAGGTGCGTTTTTAAGCTTGAAGCTGCAGCAGGTGCCGCATCCGATGTCTTGCAACAGTCCTTGATTAAGGCATTGTCCCTTGGTCGGTGTCAACACACACCAGCAAGTATTTCTCTCAAGCAGAGAATCTGGATTCCCATGCATCCTTCTGTTCTGACCAGATTCATTAACCCATTCCTGGCTGCCTCTATACTCTGACGTACCCAACTGTGGAGCATCTATTCTCTATACTCTGACATACCCAACTGAGGAGCACCTATACTCTGTACTCTGACGTACCCAACCGTGGAGCATCTATACTCTGTACTCTGACGTACCCAACTGTGGAGCATCTATACTCTATACTCTGACGTACCCAACTGTGGAGCATCTATACTCTATATTCTGATGTACCCAACTGTGGAGCATTGCTCAGCAAGAAATCTCCAGCATTAAACTTCACAAATCACTTTGTTTGATGAGTCACAGCACCTTCTCCATACATTGCATAAATCTTTTTTATTGTGTTTTAGTTGCGTTTTTATCTTTCTTGAAATAATAAAGTACAATATGCTGAAAATGTTGCTTATTTTCTTCCATCTCCAATATTAAAAGGGCTATACAAAAAATTCACCAATTTTGGTAAGTTTTTAAAAAATGAACGCTGATATGACAACTGTCACAATACAAACAAAATTGTTTTAAATGAAGTTAAAGACAATCAAGTACTACTAAAGCTGTCTTACAGAAAAACAAACAAACAAAATTTTTGTCTTCCCTAATATTTTGTGAGAGGAAAAATGGGATGAAATCCCTTCTGTAGAAGCACTTACACTTTTGTATCAGAATAAGCCTGCTCAAATGGAATGTAAAATTACAGTACAGCTAACAGGGAAGCCTGATGGGCCAGTTCTGCCAGAGGCACCAGAGAAGGAGGATGATTCATTCTTACTCCAGTTTAATACCCTGCTGCTGCCTCCGCTCCACCACCATGGTGGGGATGAAGCTGCAGCTCCTTCCCGCAACCTCCAGCCAGAAAGGGTCTCTACCAGACCTGGAAATGGCTTCCCCCTCTCACACCCGAATGGTACTAGATTTGGTAAGGAGTTTGCTCCAATCCAGGCAGGGCAATTCCCATTAAGACAAGTGCCAATAAGAGGGTTTGATGTCAAAGGACAACCAGCAGGGATGATCTGGATGTACACTCCCTTTATGACTTCAGACCTTTTTAATTGGAAGAATATGAGGCCTGCCTATAGGGAGGATACTAGAAAGATAGGAAGTCTTCACCTCCCATAACCCTAATTGCAGACATCCAACATTTGTTTAATACCTTCCTCATAGCTGAGGAAGGAAGGGTTGTCTTAGGTCAGGACAAAGAGGTTAACTGCCTTGGCAATAAGACACCCACCTCAGAACCTAGTATGGGCAGAGGTTTCAAGTGCCATCCCTACTGCCGATCCACAGTGGAATGTCTGTCTGCAGCGGGGATCTGGCCAAGAATGGATCCTAGTGTGATTAAGGAAGGGAGTGCCCAAGTAGAAGAGTTTCAATCATGTTTGGCAACTAAACCTACCACCAGATGAGAATCTTTCAGAATTCTAGGAATGGATCTTTGAGATCTATTGCCAGTATACTGAGAATCTGACGGTTGTGAACATGACCTTCGTTGCATAAAGTACCCCTGACATTCACAAAAAGCTCCAGAAAGCTGAGGGTGCCTTTGGGATGCCTACATAGCAGCGAGTAGAAGTTGCTTTTAAGATCTTCAGTAGCAGAGGCCTCAGAGGAACAAAACAACAACAAAAAAAGTGACAGGCCAGCCTGCAGGCTGAGGTGTTGACCTCTGAAGGACCCCAGGAAACAAGGAATCAAAAGATGTGGAAGGTAGGCCCACAGCACGCCTACATGGAGTGTCCAACCCTGAATCAGGGACAAGATGGGAGCAGGCAAAGGGCATTAGAGATGCCCCAACTCTCCAAGAGTGACTTCAAGTGACAGGGCCCAGGGACTCCTTCAACCCAGGTGACTCCTTCAACACTATCCACAAGAAACCCCAAGTCACTCTAACAGTAGGAAAGAAATTAATCAACTTTTTCATCAACACTGGAGTCACATATTCTGTACAAAATACTAGACCATGCTCTCCTCTGAAAAATGGCTTGTGACTGGAGTGTCGGGGGAGTTACCAGAGCTGTTCCCTCAGCCACTGGACTGCCAAGTGGGAAAACCAACTTAAAATGTTGGGTGTCACTTAGGTCAGGCCTTATGAACCAGGCTGAATATCAGAACTACCTTTGCCCCGGGCTGTCTGAACGTTCAAGTGCCTCGCTGTCATGAAGCCTGTGCCATGCAAGGTTTCTTACTGACCTCAGCTGAGAAATTCCTGCCCAGCTCCCTCAAGAGATCTTACAGAGAAGTGGCTCCAGAATCATGTGCAAAGGTAATAACTACAGGCCGGAGCAACCATCCACCATCTAAAACAGCGTTTTCTCAAGAACAAGCTAAGAGGGAAATCCAGTCATAGCTGGCAGCATTCTTAAGTGTACTGGCTTATTCAATTTAGTCATTCACAGTATAACCCACCTCATCTAACCCACCTCACCGGTACAGAAACCAGGCACTAATGAAGACCTGTTTACCCAGGACTTGGGGGCCATTAACCAGAATAAAAGACATCCCCCCTGTGGTTCCTATCCCCTACACCTTGCTGACAGCCTTGTCTGGGGTATTCTGTAGGGTTACTGTGCTAGATTTAAAAGATGCCTTCTTGAACACACCTCTCAGCCCTGATTCCCAGGGGCTGTTTGCATTTGAATGGGAGGGCCCAGACGCTAAAGTTAAACAGACCCTGGACAGGTAGCACGGGGGTTTGAGCATCATCCTGATATGCCAATGTTGCAGGTTTGATGCCCAGTCAGGGTGCCAGCAATAAACAACTGATGAATGCATATATCAGTGGAACTGTAATGGGGTATTGAGCATGGGTCCCCTGATAATAGGGGAATATCCCCCCAATCTTGCCTTCATAGGACTGGAGGCAGGGAAAGCTGTACAGCAGTTAAAATATATTACATAACAATAATAAGTTAACAGCATGCCTTCCTGAGGGGAAGAAAGCTCCTACTGCCCAGGGCAAATTGTGTCTGATTGTAACAACAGAACATGCTATGATTCTTGACATAGCCAAGGGGTGCAGATGCCCACCTCTGATGCCTGTGAGTCACTGGGAACTCCTGCCCTGACTAAAGAAGGCAGCCGAAAGAAGGTCAAAGACACTGGGGCGCTGACAAAAACGGCAGGGGCTAACTAACGCACCAGAAGGGCTGGAGGTCACATAGGAAGTTCTGAGCTGAGCACTTAAATTAGGGCAGGCCGAAGGTCAGAAGGGAGAGCCATAAGGTAAGAGGTCTGCAGAGAAGTCAGCCCAGAGATGTCTGTCTGCCTGGAGAAGACGGTGGCGGTGCTGTAGGGACCCAGACTTGAGAGAGATGCTTGGAGCTGAACTCAGGCCGGGAATGCTGAGCTGCAGACTTCTGCTTCTCTGAAGGGTGTACAGAGGTCACTCTCTTAGCATGGGACCTGGTCTAAGATGTTTCCTTCTGGGTTTTTGTAATTTGGATATTCTAGGCTTCTGGCCCTGCTCCCGCATGAATGGGAGCACAAATGGGACCAGGAGATGCAGGCCCATCAGGGCTTAGACCCCTCAAGAGATGAAGCCCATTCCCCGAGGCAGGGTCCCACATTGCACAGTGTAACAGGGCACATGGTTTCCTGAACTGCAACAAGGAGGCCGAGAACCTCAGACCTGAAAGAGAGAACTGCTGGGAGAGGATGGCGACTCTGAAACCCACACGTGCACTTTCCAGTGGGGATGGAGGTCTGTTTGTATGACTGGCTAATGGAGAGACAAGGATATGGGGAACTTCTGGGCATGGTTTGGTTTGTAGCCTTTTGGGGAGTAAGGGAAGCTCTGGGTCTTGTGGGAGAGGAGGGCTCTGAGCAGGAGTGCTCTCAGCCCCTTCAAGGTTGGAACCCTGTTAATAAAAACCTGTTTCCTTCAATATTAACTGTTGAGTCATATAGATTGAAGATGCCAGGTGGCCAAGCCCCAGTTCCCTCAGTTATAGAACCATAAAGTGGTATCTCTCTCTCTTTCTCTCTAACAGAACTGCTGGACTATTCCTCTTCAGGGGTTCAAAAACTCCCCTACCCTGTTTTGAGGGAATTTAGCCAGAGATTTAGGGAACTTCAGCTGGATATTGGGGCACTGATCCAATACATTGATGACATTCTTATCGCCAGGCTCAGCAAAAAGGTTTCTGACAAAAATACCATGGTAACCGAAATCTTCCTGGCTGAACAGGGCTGTAAAGTCTCCCAAAAGAAAGCCCAAATATCCAAACCCTTTGTGAAGTATTTAGGATTTGAACCATTTCAAGGACAAAGAAACTTGCTCCCAGAAGGAAGAAAAGGCCTAGCTAAGGTGGCAATGGCCATCACTGCTGACAGCTAAGGGGACCCCTAGGAATGGCTGGCTTTTCTGGGACCTGGATTCCAAACTTCAGTTTGATTGCAAAACTATTATATAAGCCACTAAAAGGAACAGATCAAGAACTTTGATTTGGACTGGGGAATAGTAAAAGCCCTTCTAGACTATTAAGGAAAAGTTATTGACAGTCCTAGCCCTAGGCCTCCTGGACTTAAAAGCCATTTGACTTGTTTGCAATTTAAAGAAAAGAAATGGGACTGGGGACCTTGACCCAAAATCTAGGAAATATTAAAAGGACAGTGGCCTAGTTCTCAAACCAGCTGGACATGGTGGTTCACCGTTGGCCAGTTTGTCTGAGGACCATGGTGCTACCTGTGACCTTCTCTAGGAACCTGAGAAGCCCACAACAGTACCTACTCCACACTGTGTGTTGCCCTTGCCAAACAAAAGGGAGGATACTAGCTGACCTCTGGTCAACTGAGAAAATATTAGACGACCCCTTTAGACAATCCTAATGCCATCCTCAAGATTTTCTACTCTAAAGCCAGCCACACTGCTTCCCCTCTGTGCCAGAGGAACCCAAACATGATTGCATTCAAATAACTGAACAAGTGACTTTCAGCCAACCAGACTTGACTTGCACTAAAGAATCTTGACCTTAAGATGTTCACTGATGGAAGCAGCATCGTGGACAAGGGAAACCAGGAAGCAAAATATGTGAATATGTGTGGTGTCTCTCCAGTAAATCTCAGAAGTTGAGGCCTACTGACAGGTATTTTGGTCCTGAAGGCCAAACTATTGGCCCTCACCCAATGACTAAAAGAGAAAGGTAAGAAAGTTAACATCTACTGGGTTCCAAATATGCATTTCTAGTAGTACTTGCCCATGGAGCTATTTGGAAAGAAATGGAAAATAAGGAAAATTTTAAAAATATAAATAAGAAAAATCACAAAGAAAAAAACCTCACTGACAAGGCACACACATAATAAAAAGCAGTGCATCAACCTTTAATGAAGGTTAAAAGGCAAAAGTAGGAAGATTATATGCAACAACAACAGTAAATTAAGGCATACACACATGAAAGAAGTGAAAAATGATATAAACATGAGTACAAATGGTAGTGATTTTAGAATGAGTTTGAACTTGGAAGTCAACATGGAGGTGTAGGTAAACATGGCTTGCCTCTTCATATAACCACAGCAAAAATTACAACTAAAATATAAAACAACTATCACCCAGAATCATCAGAAAATTGAGCTGTATGAAAGTCTACTGACCAAGGAATTAAAGAAATCACATTCATCTAGACAGGTAGGAGGGATGGAGATGCGGAGATGCTGAGAAGTGGAGACACAGAACAAGGAATGGGTGGTCCCACACCCATGTGTGGTAGATAAAAATCAGAAGGGATACCTCAGGAGTGAGAAATCCTAGCCCCCACACCAGAACACCCAACTCAGGGTGCCAGTGCCAGAAAGGTAAGTCCCCATAACTTCTGGCCATAGAAGCCAGTGGGGGTTGGGGAGATAGAACAAATTGTGGGGAATCATAAGCATCACATCTTAAAGGGCCTGCAATGGACTTAGGACTTATGCAGACTCACCCTTTCTCTACTCCAGCACCGGGATAGCAGCTGGAAGGGCACCAGTGGCACATGGGGAGAAACAAGTGTCTGGCATTAGGACAAGGGCTGGGGGACATTATCCTCTGGGACAACATTCAAGAGGCCATTGCCCCCTTTCTGAGCCCCATCCCACACAAAGCCACAGAGTGGCAACACAGTATCTGGGACTCCTTCAACCTGGTCACACAGGCTGCCCTGCTCTGGGCTACCCCATCCAACTTATGGTGTGCTTTTCTACAATAGACCATGCTACTAAGACAGGGAGTCAAAGCAGCTTGACTTCATACATAGAAAATAAACACAGGGATGCTGCCAAAATGAAGAGCCAAAGAAATACGGCCCAAATGAAAGAACAGAACAAAATTCCAGAAAAAGAACTAAACAAAGCGGAGATAAGCAATCTAACAGATAACAGAGTTCAAAACACTGGTTATTAGGATGCCCAAGGAACTCATTGGTACTTCAACAGCATAAAAAAGACCCAGGCAAAATGAAGGTTACACAAAGTGAAATAAAGAAAAATTTACAGGGTACCAAAAGTGGAGTGGATGAAGCTGAGAATCAAATCAATGATTTGGAACATAAGGAAGGAAAAAACATCCAATCAGAACAGCAAGAAGAAAAAAGAATCTCAAAAAACAGGGACAGGCTAAGGAGCCTCTGGCACAACTTCAAACATACCAACATTTGAATCATAGGAGTGCTGGAAGGAGAAGAGGAAGAGCAAAAAATAGAAAACTTATTTGAAAAAATAATGAAAGAAAACTTTCCTAATTTGGTGAAGGAAATAGGCTTACAAGTCCAGGAAGCACAGAGCGTCCCTAAACAAGATGGACCTGAAGAGGGCTATACTGAGGCACATCATAATTAAAACGTTAAAGATAAAATGCTTAAGAAAAGAGAGAATCTTAAAGGCAGCAAGAGAAAAGCAGATAGTTACCTACAGGGGAGTTCCTATAAGACTGTCAACTGATTCTCAAAAGAAACTTTGCAGGCTAGAGGGATTGGCAAGAAGTATTCAAAGTGATGAAGAGCAAGGACCTACAACCTAGATTACTTTATCTAGCAAAGTTATCATTTAGAATTGAAAGGCAGATAAAGAACTTCCCAAAGTAAAGTTAAAGAGGTTCATCATCAACAAGCCATTATTATACGAAATGTTTAAGGGACTTATTTAATAATAAGAAGATCAAAACTATGAACATTAAAATGGTAATAATTTCTTAACTATCAAAAATTGAATCTAGCCCTGGCTGGTGGCTCAGTGCATAGGTGTCAGCATGCAAACCCAAAAGTCGCTGGTTCAATTCCACAGTCAAGGCATATAACCAGGCTGCAAGCCAGGTCTCCAGCCAGCTGTATAGCAGGTGAAAGGCAACCATACATTAATGTTTCTCTCCTTTTCTTCCTCCCTCCCTGCCCTTCTCTCTAAAAATAATGAATAAAATCTTTAAAAAAAAAAAAAACCCAAAAAAACTACAAATTGGTAGTTACAGAATAGTCATGGGGATGTAAAGGACCGTATAGGAAATGGAGTAGACAAAGAACTTACATCCATGACCCATGGACATGAACTAAGAGGGGAGAATTGCTGGAGGGAATGGGAAGTACCAGGTGGAGGAGGGTAAATGGAAGGAAAATTGGGACAATTGTAACAACATAATCAATAAACTATATCTAAGAAAATGCATGTGTTTGAACTTAAGTGACCATCAATTTAAAATAGACTTGCATAAAACACAGGTTGGTATCTATGAAGCACATGGTAACCACAAACCAAAACCCTAGAAGAGATATATAAGAAATAAAGAAAGGATTCCAAACACATACTACAGAAAGTCATCATACTACAGAAAGTAAGCAACAGAATAAGGAACAGAGAAGAACTATAAAAACAATCAGAAAATAATTAATACATACTTACAGTCACTTTAACTGTAAGTGAATTAAATGGTCCAATCAAAAGATGAACGGATAAAGATGATGTAGTATATACATACAATGGAATATTATTCAGCTATAAAAAGAATGAAATCATATCATTTGCAACATGGGTAGACCTTAAGGGTATTAGGCTAAGTGAAATAAGTCAGAGAAAGACAAACATCATTGGTTTCACTTGTATGTGCAATGTGAAAAACAAAACAGAAGCACACCAGATAAACAGAACTCACTGATGGTTGCCAATTGGGATGGTAGGTGAGGGGCTGGGGGAAAGGTGAAAAAATTAAGAAGTACAAATTGGCAATTACAAAATAGTCATGAATGTGTTAAAAGAAAGATAAAAAAATAAAAGCAGCCTGGCTGGTGGCACAGTGGATAAGATGCTGGCCTGCAAACCCAAAGGTCACTGGTTCGATTCCCAGCCAGGGTACATGGCCAGGTTGCAAGCCAGGTCTCCAGCTAGGTCTGTAGCTGGAGGCAGGTGAAAGACAACCACACATTGATGTCTCTCTCCCTCTCTGCCTCTCTCCCTACCCCTCTAAAAATAATAAATAAAATATTTAAAAATAATAATAAAAGCAACCAGCTTTTGATCTTTTTTACTTAATGAGAATTGAAAAATGCTTTATTTTATTTTTTTAAAGATTTTTACTTATTATTTCCAGAGAGAGGGAGAGAGGCAGAGAGGGATACATCAATGTATGGCTGCCTTTCACCTGCCTCCAGCTACAGACCTGGCTGGAGACCTGGTTATGTGCCCTGGCTGGGAATCGAACCAGTGACCTTTGGGTTTGCAGGCTGGCACCTTATCCACTGTGCCAACAGCCAGGGTGAAACAATGTTTTTTTAGATCAAGTGCATATCAACCTCCAGGCTATGCTGATGTGTTCAAGTTAAGGTACTAACTCCATCTGGCTTAGCAGCCATTTGGTTAACTTTGGTCAAAAATCATTTGCTACAATCCATTTGGAATCCTATAATCCCATAAGTGAAGTCAATAATAACACCATACACCATTAAAGCTATTCATTTTGGCACTAATCTCTGTAATTCCACTTAGGTTGTAGTATTGTTTCTGACTTACTCTGTTGGCTGGGACAAGGGACAGGTATAGCAGCTTCTATCTGAACTTTCTTACCATGATAGTTCTTGGCCAACTGGTAAGTATATGTAACCCAATTATGTACTCAGGGGCCAGAGAAACGACCACCAGGTAGATCTGTGGATCTTTGGACATTCTGGCCAAGGTTCTATTTATCACTAGCCATGAGCCTAATGGCAATTTGGGTCTCTAGTAATAATGGCAGTGCATTACCTAAATCCGCAGCCCTAGCAAGGTCTGACTCAAAGTTTATATACAATTTGTTTTTGCAATTTTAAAGCAGTCACTATTTATTAACTGACCAGATTACAAAAATAACCATGTAGCTACTTTAGTACATTCTTCTAATAAGCCTGCTGATCTGGTCTTGCCTGTTACCTGCATCTCTACAGGTAGTCTTTACCTGGGTGGTCTTTAATGGGTGGTCTCTTTGTCTTTTTCTTCATTCCACTTCATGCAGAAGATAATTTGAAGGGCCACAAAAAGTTGTTTGCTTCATTGAAGTATTTTCCAACAGTGTAGACCTCATGGGCTAGATCCTCCATGCAGATGATGCCATATTTACCAAGAGTTTGAGCAATCAATGCATTATCTGTCAGAGCAATTAATTTTTTGTTGATTTTGCCATAGCCACGCTTGTAGATTAATTCATTTACTGACTTCAAGTCTGGGTACGCCCATGCAACATATGGCTCCACAATCCTCAGCATGTTAACCAAAGCCTTGCTGAGCTTAACAAAGGTGCCATTGAAGATCTGGCGAAGGCAAAGATGCTGCAGCACCTTTCAGACCTTTGGGCTCACACCACTGATACCACTGATCCTGATGACAAATGCCAATTTAGGTTCCACAGGGACATAGAAGTTGCCAGCTTTTCTTGCCATTCTATCCATTCTAATCTCAGTTTTGTACATCTGCCTGTACTCCCATGGGAGTGCTTAGTTTTTTCATAGATAAGCTTCTTCCTTGCCTTTCGAAGAATCTTCCATGCAAACTTCTTTCTCAGGCATTTGATCTTCAGCTCTGCGAAATTCCTTCACTTTTTCTTAAGGGTTTCTGGCATAGCAGGAACCTTCTTCTCCTTGACACCTTCCATGATTCTAGCTGGAAAAGAAACTATATACGATTTTTAAAAGACACTGAGATCCAGTCTCAGAACATTCTGCTATTATGTCTTCATTTTGACAGCTTTCCTTGTTTCTCAGGTTATGCAATGACTGTTTATGAAATCATGCCACAAAAAGCAGGAGGCAGCATCAGGGTGAGAAGAAAAAAATATAATGCCAGGTTTTTCTATATATATAACTGCCAATTTGTATATATATATATATATATGTTTTGCGCATGCGCGCATGTGCGTGTGCATGTGAAATTGAAGACACATTTCTGACCAGGCTCAGCTGGACCAGCGTTTACTAATTCCAAGCTAATGTGCTCACTTATTCCATTATTTTCACATCCATCAACTGTCAATTAGATTAAAATCCAAAGTAGCCATTTTCTATAGTTTTACATCAATAGCCTAGTGGTGGCTCTGCTTTTTAATCAATTGCTCTGTTTTTAGCAGAATATAATGTCCAAAGGCTGTCTGGAGAATTGAAATCGTCCATTGCTATTGTAGCATGCCTCTTTGCCAATTTCCTGATCTGTATTAAGACTGAATTGTCAAAAAAAAAAAAAAAAAAAGAAAGAAAGAAAGAAAAGAATTGTCCACAAACAGTTGATGTGACTTATAGCATCTCCTACAGCTAAGTCATTTATCTATTCTTAAACCTCACTGAAGTGTGTGCCATCATGCTTCCTCTCAGGCTTCATTCAGTGAATAACTTCTTAAGCTACTGTATTTTTATACAACTATTCCTGAACAGGTATTCTACAAACATCCACTGCTGTATTTGATAAATAAATCATATTCCACCAAGCCTCAGTGAAAACTTGTTACTGTTCTCTGTAAAAGAAATTCAAAAATTTCCTTAGTTTAGCAATAAATAACAAAAATAGGACCCCAGAACCAGAGGCTGTCAGAATGCCTTTCACCCAACTTCTGACACTTTCCTATAGTTCCACATGCCAGGTATGCAGGCAAAAAAGGTATTTATTGAATTACATGGTTCTTTCTGTAAACTTGTCACCATTCTGCTTGCTTAAGAAACTTTTATTAACCTGTTAAGTAAACTTCAAGCCTTGATAGAGGCAATGGTGTATTTTTAAGAGACACTGAGTAAAGGGAAATTTTGATATTTTTATTACTGTATCTATTTTTCATTTTGATTGAACATCTCCCTTATAGCTGCCGTTTGTCTTCTTTCAAGCTGGGCTTAGATTCTTTCAGACTTGGGTTTATGGGCCCCAGTTGGTTTTCATTACTTTGTTTAAAAAACCAGAGCTACTGGTGATAGAGTTTGAAATTATTATTCCAATGCTTTGTGATAGATAGCTTGGCTTACTTTATATGGTATTAATTTTACAATTTTTCAGTACTCCCTCCTCCTTTAAATTATACTTTGCTTTTGTTCTGTAATTTTTTCTTTACCAATCCTGTTATGTATTTGGTGCCTCTAAGATCTTATAAATCTGTTCTTTCCATGAAAGATAAACAGATTTAAGAACTATACCCTCTCCTCTGCCAATAAAAAATTTGTTATTTCTTCTAAGGTTACAGTGTGTTCACTATGCCTATTAATGTACACATTTCATTTTAAACTTTATGTGTACCTCAAGCTGTAGGGCTATATCTTCAGACAACAGACTGGCCCCTTCAAAAGAGTCATGTCATGGCATTAGCTCATAAAGCTACTGTGGCCAATACTTTAATGCTCAGTCTTGTAGATAACAAAGTCATGAACCCTTCAGAAAAACTGATTCATGGTAACCATTCACAAAAGACTGATATTTTCTCAAATGCTAAGTTATAAACAAAAGTGTACTAGACAGTCATACTAGCCCATCATCACATTCTCATTTTACTAATGGGAAGCAAGAGTAAAATTACAAGGTTATATGATAATCTTGGAATCAGAATAAAGAATTAATACTGTTAACAAAATAACATGGTCTCATCTGTCATGCATACATCTCTTGTAAATCAATGTTTAGAATGACCAGTTAGGGTATTTCTACTGTCAGTTTTGCTTCTCTGGATTTAAAGGACATAAACTATTCCTGACCTACTGTGGGATGTGTAAATGAAAGATAACTACTGGACTTATTGCAGGCACATGAGAATGAAGAGGAAATGAAATCAAAACAGGTGGTTTAATGAACTCTTTCATGAATCTGGGCCATGTACATAAATATAAGACAAGATAGGTAGCGAGACTAAGGATATGAAATTGAGAAAGACTTTTTTGGTGAGGAAAGGCTTAAATATATTTAATGTTGTGTGTGTTTGTTTTGCTTTTTAACTGAATTGTAATTGGCATATAATATCCTACTACTTCCAGATGTACATCACGATTCAATATTTATATACATTACTAAATCATCAGTATAATAAGTCCAGTTACCATCTGTCACCAAAGTTAATATTAACTGTATTCCATGTACTATACATTATATCCCCATGACTTATTTATTTTATAACTGGAAGTTCATACTGTTTAATCCCCTGTTATTATTCTACCTGCCTCCCAAACCACCCTGCCTCTATTGTCTACCAGTTGTTTCTTGTATCTACAAGGCTATTTGTTTTTTCAGACTGCACATTTAAGTGAAATCATAGAGTATTTGTCTTTCTCTGTCTGGCTTACTTCACCTAACATAATACCCTCTAGGTTTATCCATATTGTCGCAAATGGCAAGGTTTTATTTTGTTTTATAGCTGAGTAATATTCCACCATGTATATACCATGTATACATGTATATGTACACACACACACACACACACACACACACACTCACCTTTACCCATTCATCTGTTGATGGACACTTAAGCTGCTTCTATAGCTTGGCTATTATAAATACTACTGCAGTGACCATAGGGGTGCATATATCTCTTCAAATTAAGGGATTTCATTTTCTTTGGATAAATACCCAGAAATGGAATTGCTGAGTTGTAATGGTAGTTTTATTTTCAATTTTTTTTTTTTAAATTAATGTCTTTATCTTTTTAAGATTTTTTATTTATTATTTTTAGAGAGAGGGGAAGGGAAAGAGGCAGAGAGGGAGAGACATCCGTGTATGGTTGCCTTTCGCCTGCCTCCAGCTATGGACCTGGCTGGAGACCTGGCTTGCAACCTGGTTATGTGCCCTGGCTGGGAATATTTTCAATTTTTAAAGAAACCTCCATACTGTTTCCATAGTGGCTGCACTAGCAATATATTTAATATGGACGGGGAAAAGCCGAAGCATAGGAAAATATCGACAATATAGATAAGAAAAAATACCTTGGGAGCAAAAAGGGGATGGATGTAATACAACAACAATAAAATTATATTAAAAAAAAAAAAACCTGATGAAGGGAAGTTCCTGAGGAGGCAGAAAGGGATCTAAAATACAGAAGCAAAGAATACTGACAGGGAAACCTCCCCTTCACTGAGATGACAAAGAGATAAACAGAGTGCATATTATGTTTGTAAATTTAAGGTCAGGACATTACAGGAACTCTTCTGATGGCTGCCATTCTCTCTTTGAAGTGGGTAAAGTCACCTGCTAAGTGTGTGGGCATTGGCGTGTGGGAGTCGTAACACTTAAGAGGAGAAATAGTCAAGCTCTGACCCAGATGAAGGTGAAGTAGAATTCCAAGAGGATTTTTAGGTAATGGTGTAGAATCACAAATGGGTATGTTATGGGTAGGTTATGCTACTTTACAAAGAGATCCTCATAATTCAGTGGCTTAAAAAGACAAAAGTTTATTTCTCTCCCAAGTAATAGTCCAAGGAGAATGCCCCAGGTTCCTTCTACTTTGTTTTTCTGCCATCCCCTATGGTATTGCCTCATCTGCATGGATGAAGCTGGGTTGCAGGCAATTCCAGCTCTAGGGAAAAGGAAAGACCTTGGAGGAGTACATAGGTAATATTTTAATGCCCAGGCCTGAAGTTGTATACATTATTTCAGCTTGCATTCTTCTGGTGAGAATTTAGTCACTAGAGAGACCAGGAAGTACAGTGTCTGGCCATGGGCCCAGCTAAAACTCCGGAGAAAACTGATTTTGGTTAAAAGTTAGTAGTTTTCATCACAGCATAGCTCGATGTTTTCTCTAACAATATACAACATAAATTAGGGAGAAAAGGGGACATTTAATGAGTTCAGTACAGTTTTTCCCTGTAACTAAAGAAGGAAAAATTTTAGGATAATGGCAAAAAAAGTGATTTGAAGTTATAGGCCTTCATAATATCTAGGCTGAAAAAGAAAATGAAAAGTATTTACTGATCATCTACTGTATGCCAGGTATTATTCAAAGTGCTTTAAGTGTATTGACTTGTTCAATAAGCCATAATAACTTTTAGGTAGGTAACACTGTTGTTTTCTTATAATTGAGGAAACAAAGGCAGAGAGATTAAGTAACTTCCCAAAAACGACACAGTAAATTGGTGGCAGAGCCTGGGTCTGAACTGATCCAGAAGTACTCAGGTTCCAGGGTCCACATTCTTGACCCCATCATAATACTGCCTCAAGGAGAGAAGTTATTGTCTATTGAGTCTTCAGGTAGTATACTATATTTCATATGCATTACCTAACTTTATCCTCACCATAAACTTTTGAGGTAGCTATTGTTCTATTTTTACATTTAAGGAGACCGAAGTTCAGTTATTCAATAAGTAGCACAAGGACACATCCTGGAGAAACCAGGAGCAAACCCAGATCTGTGTGATCTCAAAGCTCATTTCTTATTTTTTTTTTTTGTTTGTTTTTTAAGATTTTATTAATTATTTTTAGAGAGGGGAAGGGAGAGAGGCTGAGAGACACACACACACACACACATCAATGTATGATTGCCTTTCACCTGCCTCCAGCTTATGGACCTGGATGGAGACCTGGCTTGCAACCTAGTTAATGTGCCCTGGCTGGGAATCAAACAGCAACCTTCGGGTTTGCAGGCTAGTGCCTTATCCATTGTGCCACCAGCCAGGGCTTCATTTCTTATTTTTAAAGAGTTTTATTATTGATGTAGAATTCTGAACAGTGAAATTCAGCTATTGTAAGTATATAACCCAGTAAGTTTTTTTTTTAATTTAATTTTATTGTTGTTGTATTACATCCATATCCAGTAAGTTTTGACAAATGTATATACCTGTGTAGCAAACAACTTAAGACAGAACAGTTCTATTATCACAGAAAGTTTGATCCTGTTCCTTTCCATTCAATTCTCCACCCACAAGAGACAACCACTGTTCTGATTTGTATTATTATATTTTAGTTATGAGTCTGTTCTTAAAATTCACTTAAATGGAATCACATAGTATTTACTTTTGTGTATAACTTTTTTCATCCAGTGTATTATTTAGATCAGTACATGTGATTGTGTATAACAGTTTATTCTTTTTATGGTATATAAATATATGAATGTATCTAGCTAGCTTGTTCATTCTTCTACTGATGAACATTTGAGTTTTTTTAGCTTTTGGCTATTAATGAATAAAGTAATATGGACATTAATGTGAAGTCTTTTGATGGACATGTATTTTAAATTCTTTTGGCTAACTATGTAGGACTGGTATTGATGGATCATACAGTAAATGTATGTATAATATTAAAAGAAACTGCCAATTATCCAAAGTGATTCCAGATGCTCTGCATAATTTGGTATTGTTGGTCATTTTAATATTAGCTATTCCAAAGGGCATCCCCTTGTGGCTTTTAATTTTCCTGATGACTGAAAATGTTTGACACTTCTTTTTTTTTTTTTTTTTTTTGTATTTCAAATAAAAAATTATTGATTTTTAAAAAGATTTTATTTATTATTTTTAGCGAGATGCTAAGGGAGAGAGGCAGAGAAGGAGAGAGACACCAATGTACAATTGACTTTCATCTGCCTTCAGCTACAGACCTGGATGGAGACCTGGCTTGCAACCTGGTTATGTGCCCTGGCTGGGAATCGAACCAGTGACCTTTAGGCTTATCCACTGCACCACCAGCCAGGGCTGTTCAACACTTTTAAATGAGCACATAACCAATCACCTCTATTATTCTGTTAAGTTTCTAAGTTGTTTGCCTGTTTTTACATTGAGATGTTTGTCTTTTTACTTTTTATTTCCAGTTTTCTGCCCTATATATTTATAGCTCTCACTCTGTGGTGTGTCTTTCATTTTCTTCATGATGAGTTTTGAGAGGAATTTTAAATTTTGATCAAGTCTAGATTATTAACTTTTTCTTTTATAGTAAGTGCTTTCTGGACCATAAGAAATCTCTACATACTTAAAAGTCATGAAGTAATTCTCCTATGTTTCTTCTAGAATCTTGATAGTTTTAGCTTTTTAAAATATTTTTGTTAGTTTATTTTGTTCATTAGATTCCACATATAAGTGAAATCATATGGTACTTACTTTTCTCTGACTGGCTTATTTCACTTAGTATAATACTTTCCAGGTCCATCCATGCTATCACAAAAGGTAAGATTTCATTCTTTTTTTATGACTTTGTAGTGTTTCATTGTATGTACATACCACAGCTTTTTTATCCACTCATCTACTGATAGGCACTTGAGCTGCTTTCAAATCTTGGCTATTGTAACTAACACTGCAATGAACATAGGGGTGCATACATTCTTTTGAATCAGTGTTTCAGATTTCTTCAAATAATTCACAGAAATGGAATCATCGGGTCAACATATTAATGGCTTTAATGATTAATTATTACTGTGGAAAAGATTAACTCTGTATTATTTTTAAGGATCACTTACTGCATATTCATTTATAAATTAAATATGTGGTTTAAAGACAGCAACTCTGAACTTCTGAGAAATCTGTCAAATGTTTAAATGTCTTAATTTTGCTGCATTAAAAAAGACTCTACCATAAAGTTAATAATGTGTAAATGGAGTCACTAACCCAGAGTCCATATCTTGATGCTTACAACAAATCAGTATCTTTGTAACACACACTTGATCCTTACAACAAATCTATATTTTTGTAACACACACAATTCTACCAGTAAAATAGGAATAAGGACAGTGTTTACTTTATAAGGTTGTTATGTGGATTAAATGAGTTAACAAATATAAACTGCCTAGAATAGTGCCTGATAAATGGTAAACAATTAACAGAAGGCTGCCATTATTAGTACAATTATGAACCTATGGCAGAATGCCTTCTAAATTAATATTATTTATTTAAAAAATAAAGTAACTAGCCCTGACTGGTGGCACAGTGGATGAGGTGCCAGCCTGCGCACCCAAAGGTCACTGGTTTGATTCCCAGCCAGGGTGAATAACCAGGTTTGATTCTCCAGCCAGGTCCATAGCCGGAGGCAGGTGAAAAGCAACCATACACTGGTGTCTCTCTCTCTCTTTGCCTCTCTCCCTTCCCCTCTCTCTAAAAATAATAAAATATTTTTTAAAATAAATAAAGTAACTGGAGAAATAAACATGTTATGGTAGCCTGATTAAAAATATGAATGACCCAATGTACTCATGCATTTTAACAATAATTTTTACATAAAAAACAAAGATAAGGAAAGCAGCAAATTTAAACCAAAAATAATGAATAAAATAAATCAATTTTCACAAAAGTATAAGGAAGCTTTAGAAGAACTTTCTTTTAAAATATTGAAATACAAAATTTATTCAAAAGCAATAAAATAACAGCTTCTATGAAGTATGAGCTACATATAAGAAGAAAACACAGCACAGTACCATAAATCCCATTTTCCACCACATCAATATCTTCTTTTAATTATAAATTTTCTCCCTGGAATAATGCAAAACAATGAAGTTAATACTTGAAATATTCTTACATTGATTTAGCATTAAAAGTCCATATAACAATTGGGAGCAAGCCCTGGCTGGTGGCACAGTGGATAAGGCATCAGCCTGCGAACCCAAAGGTTGCTGGTTTGATTCCCAGTCAGGGCACATAACCAGGTTGCAAGCCAGGTCTCCAGCCAGGTCCCCAGCTGGAGGCAGGTGAAAGGCAACCACACATTGATGTTTCTCTCCCTTTCTGCCTGCCTCCCTGCCCTTCTCTCTAAAAATAATAATCAAAAAATTCTTTTAAAAAATTGAGAGCATAATTTAAGGCAAGAGTGGGGAATATTAAATCAATTGAAAAATATGGTTCAGAAAAAGCCAATAATGGACCACATGTATGTAAAAAGCAAATAATTCTGGTTAGAGGTGGGGAAAGAGTACGATGTTAAATTAAATTGATTTTAAACAAAACCAGGGACATAATAAAAATAAAGATATTTACCCACTGGTGTCACCTAGTTCAAATGAGGGTATAAGAAAGATAGGTGGAAGGCTACATGAAAAAAAGTCAATGGAGAAGAAAGAAGAAGAGAAACAGAGCAAAAAGGAAAAAGATAAGATAAAAAGTTTGCACAAAGAAGTAGCACAACATAAAGAACTAGAAAAATACAGGGAAAAAGCTCAAGAGTTTCTAAAAATACAGGTCAAATACTCTTCTCATACCTTGGTCCTTGGGCCAAAAGCTTGAAAATGTTATCACATCTCTAAGTATTTATTACTTATACTCCGGCTTCATCTTGTTTCTTTCCATCTTTTTCCCCTATAACTGATTTTCTCAATTCTTATTTTTCACTTTATTGCATGGCATACAGATCATATTTTATAAATTAATTTTCCTTTTAGAAATAAGTTAAGTGCTACTTCTTACAACTTCCTAACAAACTATTAATTGGATAATCAATCAGTATTCACAATACTTCCACTGCTCTCATCCAGTGTTTTTAACCAGTGTGTTGTGGCAGGTGCACTGCTGGTATGTTGTGATAAGTTTTAAAACATGAAACACCTGACTATGTAGCCAGGGACACTACCATCTTTTTCCTTTAGACTGTCAAGTAAAAAAAATAACAATAGCCATCCAATGTGAATGAATCAAAGTTATATCTATGTTTTTATCAGATCAGCAAAAAATAAAATATATTTTTTGGTGTGCTGCAAAAAGTTTTTAAAAATTTATTTATTAATTTTAGAGAGTGGGAAGGGAGAGAGGCAGAGAGGGAGAGAGACATCAATGTATGGTTTCAATAATTAGTTTATGTGTGCCATGAGATGAGAAAGGTTGAAAATCACTGCTGTAATCTAAAACTTGAAGCCTGTGAATATCTTGAAACTGTTCAAAATTGTGTGTAACATTTTGTGAGTTCTAAAGTTTTTTCAGAGCCTGAAAGGTGACTACAGCTGTGTTAGAGGCTTTATTATGAATGAAATTGCTAACATAGTTAACTGTTAGGAAATTTAGTATTTGGGCTTCAACCAAAAAAAGGGAACTAACACTTATTAAGCATTTTTCACATACCAATTTTTGTGATCTATACCAGTGGATTTTTAAGACTGCACTCTCTATAGAGTAGGACTCGATTAGGGCCAATTGATGCCCGAAGTACAGCCCAACAATGGCCCTGGCCCTTCCATTTCTTACAATAATGAGTTTAAGGGCCCTTTACAAAAAATCAGCTAATGAGTTAAATGTTATTTAGACTCAGCCAGCTGGATGTATTCCCTACATTCACTCAAAGTGAAACTCATACTTTGAGTCAGAAACAACACACAAACATGGCTGAGAGATCTGCACATTAAAACATCCGAAGGTAATGTTACAGATGCAGCCCAGAGCCCACTGTGGGTCTCAGGAGAGGGGAAGAATCCGGTTGCCATCTGCTGCACCCCCTGCAACCTCCGAGGAGCAGTGAGATACAATATGCATTACTGCCTGAGTGGTTGGCACATGCTGCAGCTGAACCCAGTGACCAAAGAGGAGACCAAGAACAAAGGTGCAGCCACAATCGTATCTGGTTGCCACCATTGCCAGGCAGAAAAACAAAACCATGAAGCTTGGTTGCTGTTCCTCACCTTCAGAGAGAGCAGTAGGACCCAGAAGAAGTTGTAACAGTGTGTTGAGCTACAGAGCAATTATCTGTAGCCCTGAGAGCTGGAGAGGCAGAGCATTTTTCTGAGTGGTAGGCACATGCTGTGGCTAATCCCAGTGACAGGAGTGGAGATACAAAGTGAGGAACCTGAAGTCTGGCAGTTGCTATTACTGGGAAGAAAACAAAGCCACAAGCACACCAACCAGCCTCTCCCAGCTCACCCTGCCTCCACCCATCAAGGCTGAGTGCAGGCAAGGTACCTGGAACACCCAACAGTTCACACTGCCTGCAGCATCTCGTAGCAGCGATAGCACTGATTTCATGGGCTTAGAACCCATCACCCACCACATTCCCCCATGGGGCTGGTACCATGAGATGGAGACAACATGGTCACAGAGGAGACCTCTCCAGGGAATACAGGCATTTTCCACAGCCCCCACAGAGCTCCAAGAAGCCACAGCAGTGTAAGAGAATCTAAAAAACTTGTGATTCAGGGCCATCTAGCAGAAAACAAGAGGACTTCTTATCACCTTACTAAATACAGAAGTGCCACTTCCCACAGATGCCTAGACAGAGTAGGAATCCACCAAATACCACGAATAACCATGGTAACAAGGTAGCTCAGAAAGGAAATATAAAAATCTCTAAAAAGATAAACTTAAAGACATGAAAATATGTTATTTAAATGACAGAACTCAAGATTGCAGTTCTGAAAAAAAAATCAACAAGGTACATGAAAACAGAGAAGCAGTTTAATAAATTCAAAAATAAAATCAATGAACAAAAATTTTTTAAAAAATCAATTAATAAAATCAATTTACCAAAGAGAATAAAACTTTAAGAAAGAACCAAAAAGAAATTCTGGAGCTGAACAACTCTATGAAAGAGATTAAGAATTAACTAGGGACCTTATGGAATAGAGCAGACCAGATGGAGGAAAGAATTAATGATACTGAAGACAGAAATCTAGAAATGACACAGATGGAAGAAGAGAGATGACAGTGAAAAAAGAAATGAAAGAACCCTATGAGAACTGACTCCATCAGAAACAGCAATATGAAAATAATGGTTATACCAGTAGAAGAGAAGGGCACAGAGAACAACAAACAGTTGATGAGATATGGAAAGCACTGTAGCTTCAATTTCAGGAAGCAACTAGAACATGTAATTATTGTAATTGAAAAAGGCCTTCTTCAAGGCATATTATCTTAAAACTGTCAAAAATTAAAGACAAAGAAAGAATTCTCAAGGCAGCCAGGGAAAAAAGGAGAGTAATCTATAAAGGAAATCTCATTAAATTATCATTGGATTTTTAAGCAGAAACTATGAGCTGGGAAAGAGAGGGATCAAATATTTAAACCATTGGAAAGAGAGGAATTACCAACAAAGAAAATAAACCCAGCAAGTTACCCTTTAGATATGAAGGAGAAATAAAGACCTTCCTGTGGGGGACTCCCGACCCGCAGAGATCCCTTGGTGCTGTGGATGAAATGAATGCTTCCCAGTCAGCTTGTACTAGAGGAGAGAGGCTGGCCAGTGTATGATAGACAAAAGCCTTGACTGCCCTCCTCCAAAGGTTTTTTTTGATAACACAAGGTTGAGGATGCATGTACACATCATAAATCATTATCACAGAAGAATATCCTATAGAAAAGGAGTTGTTAAGCTTAGATAACAGTAGAAGGGACACAGTGATCTCCTTCAGGCTACGATCTATAAGACAAGGTGATACTAAGAACTTCAGTGGCTCACAGAATTTTAGGGAAGGTGAGATTATACTTGGGTTAAGGTTTAACAGCTGCTGTGGGCACAATACACAAGTCAAGGAAGTTTAGGGCAAATTTCAAAGGATTTATGGAACGTTCTCAAGCCAGCTTCCCACTGGGGCCCCTTGGCTACAGCACTGAGGCCTGTATGCACCCAGCTTCCCTGGCTTTTCAGTCAGGTCTTACGGACTGGGCTTGGCCTGTGTGGGGCTCCATGCCCCGACACCTTCCCATGGGGACCCCGGCACTTTCACTTTCCCAGACCCAGAGAAGCTGATGGAATTTACCACCACGAGATCTATATTATAGGAAATACTAAAAGGGGTTTCTCTAATGGCAACAAAGACAAAAGAATACAAAAACTAAGAGTAAGATAACTTGCAGATAGAAGCAGGAAATTACTTATTCAGAATAGGGTATTATATACTTAAACATAACATAAAGGTTAAAGGAGGTAAAAACATTTAAAAAAGAGAAGAACATAGTTACTGTAATTTGGAAATGAACTCACAGCACAAATAGGGATAATTTATAATTTCTAATAAAAACAAAAAAGGGAGGGGTAAACATCTGCATTTGCAAAGAGGAAAGAAGATACATTCAAAAGAAAGGAGGCTATTGTACATATAAATTTATTTTGCATAAACCTAACACCTAATGGTAACCACACATGAAAAGAAAATCCAGAACTGAGACACATAATGTGAAGAAGAAAAAACAGAGGAAAAAATGATAGAATACCACCAAACAAAATTATAGACAGAAACACAAGGGAAAAGAAATAACAGAGCTGGTGGCAGAGTGGATAAGGCACTGGCTTGGGAACCCAAAGGTTGCTGGTTCGATTCCCAGCTGGGGCATGTAACCAGGTTGTAAGCCAGGTCTCTAGCCAGGTCTGTGGCTGGAAGCAGGTGAAAGGCAACCATACATTGATGCTTCCCTCCCCTTCTTCCTCCCTCCCTTCCCTTCTCTCTGAAAATAAAGAATAAAAATTTTTTAAAAAGTAAAAGAAAAAGAAAATACTGGCTTTAAATGATACATTAGAGCAAATGGACATAATTGATAGTTACCGAGCCTTTCATCCCAGAATACCAGAGTATACATTCTTCTCTACTGCATACAGAGCATTCTCAAGGAATAGACTGTAGTTTGGGAAACAAAACTAGCCTCAACTAACTTAAGATTGAAAATATACCAAGCATATTTTCCCACAATTCTGTAAAATTGAAAAATTGTAAAATGAAATGGGAAAAACCACAAATATGTGAAAATCAAAAAACATGCTACTAAAAAACAACTAGTTCAAAGAACTAAAAGAGAGATCAGCCCTGGCTAGTGTCACAGTGAATAAGGCCTGTGAACCTAAAGGTTTGATTCGCAGTCAGGGCACATAACCAGGTTGCAAACCAGGTCTCCAGCCAGATCCATAGCTGGAGGCAGGTGAAAGGTAACCCTATGTTGATGTCTCTCTCCCTCTCAGCCTCTCTCCCTTCCTTTCTCTCTGGAAACAATAAATAAAATCTTAAAAAAAGAAAGAAAGAAAGCTCAAAGACTACATAGAGATTAATGAGGATGATAATACAACATATCAAAAACTTTTGTGATGCAGCAAAAGTGGTAATAAGAGGGAAGTTTATATTACAGACCTATCTCAAGAAACAAGAAAAATCCCAAATAAACATCCTAATAATACATCTTAAAGAACTAAAAAAAGATACATCTTAAAGAACAAATGCAGCCCAAGTCAGTTGAAGAAACAAAATAATAAAATCAGAGCTGAATTAAATGAAATAGAGGACAAGAAGACAATATAAAAATTCATGCTCAGCCTGCAAATCCAAGGGTTGATGGTTCAATTCAGTCAGGGCACATAACTAGGTTGCAATCCAGGTCTCCAGCCAGGTCCCCAGCTGGAGGCAGGTGAAAGGCAACCATACATTGAAAAAAAAAAAAAAAAAAAAAAAAATTAAAAATGCATGCAACAGATAGCTGGTTCTTTGAAAAGATTAATAAAATTGGCAAACCTCTGGCTAGACTCACTAAAGAAAAAAAAAGACTCAAACAAAATCAGAAATAGGAATTATGATGAACATCACAGAAATACAAAGGGTCCTACATGAATACAATAAAAGACTATATGCCACCTAATTCAATAACCTAGAAGAAATGGACAAGTTCTTAGAAATAAATAACCTTCCTAGATTGAATTACAAACTGGAAAATTCAAACAGAGCAACTAACAGTAAGAAAATGAAACAATCATCTAAAATCTCCCCAAAAGTAAAGTTCAGGACCAAGATGGCTTCACTAGCAAATTCTACCAAATTGTCAAGATTTAAAACCTATCCTTCTCAAACTCTTCCAAAAATTGAAGATGCAATACTTCCTAACACATTTTATGAGACAAATATCACCCTGAACCCAAAACTTGGCAAGGATAACACAAAAAAGAAAACTATACACCAACATCTCTCATGAATATAGATGCAAAGGAACCAAAAATATACAGCACAAAAAAGAAAGCTTCTTTGGAAATGAAAGCTACATGCAAAAGAATTGACTAGACCATATATAAAAATTAACTCAAAATGGATCAAAGAGCTAAATATGAGACCTGAAGCAATAAATTATCGTACCTTCTTCATAAAGCAGCCATTGTGATATTTTAAGAACAAAAATCATCATGTCACCTCCCTAAGGAGAACCCTCCAATGGCTTCCCATCACACTTCAAATAAAACCCAAACTTCTTTCAGAAACTGTAATATCCCTAGGACACTCCACAACATTATCTCTAATCTTACCACTTACTACTCTCCCTCTTATTTACATCAATCCAGACACACACTTTTTAAATTGTTTAGGCCACCGAACCTATTTTGATGTGTTTGAAAGTGAGGCAAATGAGCACTTAAAAAAGCTACCATTACCTGGAATGCTTATACACAATGCTGAGTATAATTGCTGAGTACTGTACGTATAGTTGACCATACAGTATGATGTTCAAAGAACAACAGGAGTAGATAAATCATGTGAATGAGATATTCTGAGCCATTGTCGAAGTTTACAACCACAACAAAGGTTACTTTAATTTTTACTAGAATGATTTGCAGAAGTCTAGAAACAAATTTTCAAGCTCTAAAAACATTTTTCAATAGTGTAGAGTCAAAAAATTTCCTAGCATGAGGGAGAGTCATTTCTTTAATTAAACAGATTATATTTAATCAAAGTTATAGGCTATTTTAACAAAAGTTACTTTTTAAAGCTTAATTTTCAACTCTACTTGTCTGTTGTAAAAGCATTCCAAACTTAACAGTGAACTTTTTTGTATCTTCAATATTTGGGTACATCATCTAATGGCAAGTTTCATTTAAATATATGGATTTTCTACAAGTAATAAGCTGATATTCAATAGAAACAAATTATTATAACTTCTAATGTATGAAGTACATACCTGAGGTAAACCAGCACCTGTTTGCATAGAGGACTTTTTAAATAGTCTCACTTCTTTGTTTATATATCTTAGCATTCCACTAAGAGTACTGAAGTCATTATTCTCAGAGCTGTCATCTTCTAGGTCATATGTAAGAGGTTTAAATGAGTCTGAATGGGTATAAGTCAGAGCCTTCTGGCTTTCTTCTAATGTTGAAGGTTGTTCTAATTGCATTTTTTTAATGTCCTGTAGTAATTCTTCAGAAAGATCTTCATTGCTCTGAGTTTTGAAACTAAGGTCACTGGCACTAATAGAGCGGCGTAGTTTTCTACACTTGAAAAAAGCTCTGTGAGCATATTTAGCAAATTTTGGATCTTGAGTGCCAGGAATAATTTCTATTGGAGATGTAAATAAGGCTGGTAGAAATTTGATGTCTTCTGCCTTTTCATGTCTAGAAATTTTGGCTTGTAATCTGGTTAATTCTGATTCCTGTAGAAGAATTGGTATATAGTCGGTACTCAATACACTTTGTTAAATGACTTACTTAGAAAATCATAGACTCTTATCAGTCATCTAAGCCAACCTTCATGCCAGTATAGGAATTCCTTTTATAACAACTCATCAGGGTTTTCCCAGCTGTTTCAACCCTTCATTTTAGACACTTACATACATTCACTAGAAATATGTTTAAACTATACTAAGGAATTCCATGAAAACTAGATTTCCCTTAAAGATTCTTTTTCTTAGTGTTAATGGCAATATCTTTTTCTAGTCAAAACTAAAATCTTACATCTAAAACTTTATCTACAAAAGTATAAAGATACTGTCTTTGGTTCATCTAACGTACACACACATAAAAACAACTCCTTCAGAATTTCTTTCTATTAAGAAATACATGTATGTTAGCTATTCTGATTTCTATGTCCTCATTATAAGAAAGCTTTATTATGCTAGACATTTTTCAAAGAAAAACCTTTAAGAAAGTGATAAATAATATTCAATAAATCAATTCTTATTAAATAAAATTTTCATTTCTATTATTTTTTTTATGTTCTTCATTTGGGTCTTCTGACTCAATATGGGGATCCTAAAAACGAGACTGCATACATTGAAAATCATACTGCCTGAGAAAGTAAAGACATGTTAATTTTAAAAATTAAATAATATGTATAGTAGTCTCCTTTTCAAATACATCCTCCTTTTCTTTTTTCTTTTTTAAAATTTCATTTTATTTTTAGAGAAAGAGGAAGTAGGGGAGACAGCGAGAAGCAACAATGTGTGATTGCTTCCCATGTGCCCCCAACCAGGGACCTGACCTGCAACCCACGCATGTACCCTGACTGGGAATCAAACCAGCAACCCTTTGGTTCACAGGCCACGCTCAATCCTCTGAGCCACACCAGCCAGGGCCATTCTCCTTTTCTTATGAGTATCCATAAGACATAAATGTCTAAATCAGCTACTTTTTAAAATCTGATACTTATTATTTTTTCCAAAAATAGTTTAACTGTCCTAACCACAGTGCACATTACACAATGAAAGTTTAACATATACATTTCAACTCTTTGATGCTTTATACTACTTTCTCTAAACTTTATAAGTGGCTAGAGTGCTATTTTTGTAGTAAGTCTTGTATTCACATTCTTATAGCTACAGAGTTGATACATTTAGAGTTATATTGGGAGTTTGGGTATTTTAAAATCTTTACCTGAGGACATGCTCATTGATTTTAGAGAGGGGATGTGAAAGAAAAAACAGTGATGAGCTTCCTTTTGCACATGCCATACTGGGACTGGACCCACAACTCAGGCATTTGGCCCTGACTGGGAACTGAACCAGCAATGATACTCCAACCAACTGGCCACACTGGCCAGGGCATGTGGGGAAGTTAAAAAAAATAAAAAACATAAACAGCAACAACAAAAACATTCTTGTGTGTTATCTAGCTAGAATTGAGAAATGTAGTGCCTCTGAAAATAGGATTCCATTTAACTTACTAAGTTTAACATTTAACTTTTATAATAATAAAATGTGGTATACTGAAGACATTAAACACCATTCAACTTTTTCTTAAGTCTCAAAGAAGGTCACTGTTGTAATCCTTATTGTAGTGTGCCATAATATAATGATGCCTTTAGGGCTCTTAGGAAATGGTTTTAGCTTCGCTTTGTTCTAGTTGCCCTCAAACACTAGGCATTTATTAGGGTACTAAAGGAAGTGAACTAGAAAGATTAATTGCTTCAAATACTGTTCTTTCTTCTCCTCTCACTTCTGTTCCTATTCTCTGCATTTAACGTTGCTATTAATGGAAATGCTTCCAAGCAGTATTCCAAGCAATAAAACAGCAAAGGCCTACAGCCAAGACTACTTTACCCAGCAAGGTTCTCATTCAAAATGTGAAACGAAATAAGGAGTTTCCTAGACAAAAGATGGCTAAAAGAGTACATCTCCACCAAACCAGCATTAAAAGATATTTCAAGAGACTGCTTTAAGAAGATGAAGAAATAGAGAGGAGAGTGGAACACAGGTACAAAGGGGAAAAATGGCAATGAATAAGTATAATAACCTTAAATGTAAATTACTTAAATGCTCTAATCAAAAGACAAAAGACATAGGGTAGCTGAGTGGATAAGAAGACATGATCCACATATATGCTGTACACAAGAGACCTATCTCAGAACAAAAGATCTACACAGACTGAAAGTGAAGGGATGGAAAAAAATATTCCAGTGGCTTAGTGGATAGGTGCCGGCCCATGAACCCAAAGGTCACTGGTTTGATTCCCAGTCAGGACACATATAACCAGGTCTCCAGCCAGGTCTCCAGCCAGGTCCTTAGCTGGAGGCAGGTGAAAGGCAACTGTACATTGATGTTTCTTTCCTTTCTTTCTTCTTCCCTGCCCTTCTCTCTAAAAATGATGAATAAAAACTTAAAAAAAAAAAAAAAAACTTAAAAAATAATATTCCAAGCAGACATGAAAAAAAAAAAAAAGAGGCAGGGGTAAGCAATACTTACATCAAACAAAATAGATTTTGAAACAAAGCCCATAAAAAGAGACCAAGAAGGACCTTTCATAATACTTAAGAGAATAATCAACAATCCATCATGAAGATAAAACCCTTGTAAACATATATGTACCCACATAGGAGCACTCAAATATATAAGGAAAATCTTGGAGAACTTCATATTGACAGCAGCACAGTCACAGTAGGGGATTTCAATACTCCATTATGAAAAGGACAGATCTTCCAAGCAAAGAAACACCAAGGACATTGTGGCTTTGAACAATACTCTGGATCATATTGACTTAATTGATATATACAGAACCTTTCACTTCATAGAAGTGAAACACATATTCTTTTCAAATGCATATGGAATATTTTCAAAGACAGAACACATGATAGGACACAAAATAAGCCTCAACAAATTCAAGAAAACTGAAATCATATCAAGTATCTTCTCAGATCACAATGGCTTGAAACTAGAAACCAACCTCAAGGAAAAAACTAAAAAACATTAAAATTCATGGAGACTGAATAACATGCTATTAAGTAATAAGTGGGTTAAAATGAGGTTAAGGAAGAAATAAAAATGTTTCTGGAAAGAAGTGAAAAGGAACACATAACAGCCCAAAACATATGAGACACAGTGAAGGCAGTCCTGAGAAGGAAGTTCATAGCAATACAGGCCTACCTAAAAAATACAGAAATGTTCCAAATAAACAATCTAATGCTACATTTACAAGAACTAGAGGAACAACAACAAAGCTCAGAGCAAATAGCAGGAAGGTAATAATCAAGATCAGAGCAGAATTAAATGACATAGAGACTAAAAGAGTAAGTCATAGGATCAATTAATTCAGGAGCTGGTTCCTTGAAAAGATAAAACAAAATCGACAATACTTTAACAGGTTCATCAAGGGGAAAAAAAAGACTCAAATTAATAAAATCAGAAATAAAGGAGGAGAAATCACAACAATACCACAGAACTACAAAGAATTGTAAGAAATTACTACAAATAACTATATGAAAAGATATATGACAAACTAGGTGAAATAAAGAAATTTCTGGAAACATATTATTTTCCAAAACCAAATCTAGAAGAAGCAAAAAGCCTGAATAGACCAATTACAACTAGTGAAATTGAAGCAGTAATCAAAAAAAAAAAAATCCCAGCACACAAAAGCCCTGGACTGGGCAGCTTCACAGGTAAATTTTACCAAACATTTAGGAAAGAACTAACTCCTATCCTTCTCAAACTACTCCAAATATATTCAAGAAGAGGGGAGATTCTCAAACTCTTTCTGTGAGGCCAGTATTATTAATTCCAAAACCAGGTAAAGACACAACAAAGAAAGAAAACTATACACCAATATTCCTGATGAGCATAGATATTAAAATTCTCAACAAAATATTGGCAAATCAGATCCAGTAGTACATTAAACAGATCATACACCATGATCAAGTGGGATTCATCCCAGGGATGCAAGGAGGGTATAATAATTTCAAATCAATAAATATAATACACCAAATAAGCACAATGAAAGACAAAAAATCACATGATCATACTGAATGCTGAAAAAGCATTTGATAAAGTACAGCACCCATTTATGATAAAAATGCTCAGCAAAGTGGGAATAGAGGGAGCATACCTCAACATAATAAAGGCCACATATGAAAAACCTATAGCCAATATCATACTCAATGGGCAAAAACAAAAACTTTCCTGCTAAGATCAGGAACAAGGCAAGGGTGTTGATTTCTTCCACTTATTTTCAACATAATTTTGGAAGTTCTAGCCACAGCCATCAGATGATAAAAAGAAATAAAAGGCTTCCAAATTAAAAAGGTGGACCTAAGTGCCATTTTTTGCAGATAACCTGATAGTGTACATAAAAATCCCTACAGACTCCACGAAAACACTACTCAACCAAATAAGTGAATTTGGCAAAAGAGCAGGATACAAAGTCAACATTCATAAATCAAAGGCATTTTTGTACACCAACAATGAAATATTAGAATCAGAAAATATTTTTAAAAATTCCATTTACTATAGCAACAAGAAAAATAAAGTACCTAGGAATAAATTTAACCAAGGAGGTAAAAGATGTATACTCAAAAAACTACAGACCACTGAAGAAAGAAATTAAGGAAGATACAAATAAATGGGATTATATAGACCATGTTCATGAATTAGAAGAATTAACATCATTAAAATGCTCATACTACCCAAAGCAATTTATAGATTCAATGCAATCCCTGTTAAATACTGATGACATATTTAACAGATCTAGAACATATATTTCAAAAATTTATATCAAACCAAAAATGACCCTGAATAGCCTCGTCAATCTTGAGAAGAACAGAGTAGGAGGAATCACAATACCAGATATCAAACTATATTACAAGGCCACTATAATCAATAGACTGGTACAAGTATAAGAACAGATGTATAGATCAATGAAACAGAATAAGGAGTCCAGAAATAAACCCAGGTCTCTATGGTTAATTAATATTTGACAAAGGGGAAAGGAACATAAAATGGAATGAAAATAGCCTCTTCAACAAATGGTGTTGGGAGATCTGAACAGGTACATGTAACAATGAAATGAGGCCACCAGCTTACACTATATACGAGAATAAACTCAAGGTGGATAAAAGATTTAAATGTAAGCCTTGACACCATAAAAATCCTAGAGGAAAACAGAGGCAGTAAAATTTCAGATACCCTATGCAGCAATACTTTCACTGATATATCTCCTAGGGCAAGGAAAATAAAGAATAACAAATGGAACTATATCAAACTAAAAAGCTTCTGCTCAGCTAAAGAAAACATCAGCAAAATGAAAAGGGAACCAACTATATGGGAAAACATAATTGCCAATGATATCTCAGACAAGGGTTTGATCTCCAAAATATAAAAAGGGCTTATAGAAGTCAACACCAGGAAGACAGACCACCCAGTTAAAAAATGGGAAAAGGACCTGAACAGACACTTCTCCAAGGGGGACATACAAAGGGCCCATAGGCATATGAAAGAATGCTCAACATCACTAGCCATCAGAGAGATGCAAATGAAAATCACAGTGAGATACCATCTCACATCAGTCAGAATGGCCATCATCAACAAATCAACAAACAATAAGTGCTGATGAAGATGTGAAGAAAAGGAAACCCCAGTTCACTGTGGGTGGGAATACAGACTGGTACAGCCACTGTGGAAAGCAATATGGAATTTCCTCAAAAAACTAAAAATGAAACTGCCTTTTGATCCAGCAATTTCAAGGCTGGGATTATACTTTAAGAATCTTGAAACACCAATTCAAAGGACCTATGCACTCCTTTGTTCATAGCAGAGTTATTTACAATAGTCACGCACCAGGAACAGCCTAAATGTCCATTAATTGATGAGTGGATCAAAAAAACTGTGGTGTATTTACAAAATGGAATACTATATAACAGAAAGAAAGAATTCCTACCTTTCAATAGCATGGACAGAACTGGAGAGTATTATGCTTAGTGAAATAAGCTGGGGGCAAAAGACAAATACCATATGATCTCACCTAAAACAGAAACCTAATGATAAAACAAATGAATGAACCAAATAGAACCAGAGGCATGGAAACAAGGAACAGACTGACAGTGACCAGAGGGGAGGGGAGAGGGGGAGAAAGGGTAAATAAAGGGAAAGGGTCTAGTCAAGGAACTAGTATAACTGACCCATGGACATGGACACAGGGGATTGACTGTGGGAGAGGGCAGAGGTGGGTGGCGAGGCAGTAAAGAGCAACAGGAGAAAAATGGGGACAACTATAATAGAACAACAATTTAAAATTTAAAACAAAATTACAACTAAACTATAGAACTACTATTACTCAGAACCATCAGAAATTGAATTAAATGGAAGTCTGACAACTATGGAATTAAAAGAAACTGTATCCACCCAGATTGGTAGGAGGGGCATCTCAGGAGTGAGGAGTCCCCACCCCACACCAGGCCCTTCAGCCCAGGCTCCATTGTCAGGAAGATAAGTCCCCATAACTTCTGGCTACAAAAACCAATGGGGATTGAGTTGGTGGAAGAAAATTTTGGAGTCCCAAGCAGTTCCTCTTCAAGAAATTACACACATACCTAATCAGGGTGATTCACTCTGAGTGCTGGGACTTGGGTATCATTTTGAAAGGCACCAGAGGCATACAGGGAAGACCTAAAATGTCTGGCATCAAGATGAGAACTGGGGGACAGATTTCTCCCAGAAAGAAAGGCAGGAAGAAGCAAGCCTCTGTTTCTTTTATGAGCCCTTCCCCCACAGAGCTACAGAGCCAGCAGGCAGCTAGCATACCTGAGACTCCAATAACTTGGTTAACACTCTTTGCCTCTTCTTGGAGATCCCCTGAGGCTCTGCTCCACCCAACTTACAGGCCCACTGAAGCTATTAACAGTGCCTTTTCCGTATGAATGGTTGGTCTTGGCTAATGTTTCACAACTTCCCAAATTCTCTCAAACAAGCAATACCTGGACTTGGTAAGCCCCCAGACCCCAAACCTCTAGCTAAGTGGCCTCAGGTATAAACTAGAAGGTGCCAGCCCTGGTAGACAGCTTTGCTTCTGGGAACCACTAAGCCCAGTACAAGTAGCAGCCATTTGCAGATTGTTTTATAGCTCATGCAGAGGGGCCCAATGTAAAACACAGGGCAGGGTGCTGACCTTGGCCTGCACCACCCAGGAAACCCCAGGAACTGCACCCAGCGAGCAGCTACCTACCCTGTCAGAGCACCACCACTTTGACCCTACACAGCTGATCCTCCATGAACAGTGGAGATTGGTGGTCAGCGGCCATAGCCAGTCCTTACAGCTGACTGGTCTGGGTAAATCCCTGCCATTGATCTGCCAACAGTAATCAAGGCTCAACTATAAGAGGAGACTGTAGCCAGTCCACATAAAGGGCATACCTCAAATACCCAGCATGGGTGATAGGGGTGTTTGTGCCACCAGACCCTACAGGACACCTTCTACATTAGGCCATACTACCAAGACAGGGAGTCAGAGCAACTCTACCTAATACACAGCAACAAACATAGAGAGGCTGCCAAAATGAGGAGACAAAGAAACATGGCCCAAATGAAAGAACAGATCAAAACTCCAGAAAAAGAGCTAAATGAAATGTAGATAAGCAATCTGTCACATGTAGAGTTCAAAACACTGGTTATAAGGATGCTTAAGGAACTTAGTGAGGACCTCAACAGCATAAAAAAGGTCCAGTCAGAAATGAATGATACACTAAATGAAATAAGAACAATGTATAGGAAAATAACTATAGAGTGGATGAAGCTTAGAACCATATCAATGACTTGGAACATATGAAACTTTAAATGTCACTGATAATTATATAGTTAATTTGAGTAATACTTCAACATTGTAGTGGTAGTAAGTCAATCACTTATAATTCTAGTATGAAAGTTAAAAGACAAAGTATAAAAATAACTATAATTACAAAAATGTGTTAACGGATACAAATGACATCAAAAATGTAAAACTGAGGCCCTGACTGGTGCGGTTCAGTGGGTTGAGTGTTGTCCCACAAACCAAAAGGCTGCTTGTTCAATTCGTGGTCAGGGTTCATGCCTGGGTTGAGGGCCAGGCCCCCAGTAGGGGGTGTGGAAGAGGCAACTGATCAATGTTTCTCTTTTCTTGTTCTCTCTTCTTTCCCCTCTAAAGACAAAAAAAATAAGATTATTAAAAAAAAAAAAGATCTTGTGCAATGGCTGACCTACCTGTCACTAACAGAACATGAGTAGTTTGGTTACTGTTGGCCTCTGGCCCTGCCTAAAGCGTACACGGCTCCTACCTCTAGGGGAGGAAGAATGGGAGTTCTATAGGAATCAAACAAGATCTTCCCTTTCATCCTCATACAACTTAAATCCTGCTCCTTTTTTTTCCTTGAAAAAGAAAATCAAAACTTGCTTTTATTAATGCACCAGTAGACTGGCCCACAATTTGAATGGGATGGTAAGGTTAATACAATACTCCTCATCAAAGCAAATTAAAATACAAAGATATCTGGGAAAAAATTTTTTTAAGATTTTTATTTATTATTTTTAGAGAGAGGGGTAGGGAGAGCAGAGAGGGAGTGAAACATCAATATATGGTTGCCTTTTGCCTGCCTCCAGCTGCATACCTGGCTGGAGACCTGGCTTGCAACCTGATCATGTGCCCTGTTTGGAGAATCGAACCAATGACCTTTGGGTTGGCAGGCGGGCACCTTATCCACTGTGCCACCAGCCAGGGCCTGAAATTTCCTTACAGTGACATGATGCCTTAATAAGTTAAGGAAATGGATTGTTCATTAACTGCTTTCTCATTTCATATTCTTTACAAATTCTTCTCCTTTCTTGATTGAGGCTTTCAGCTCAGAAACTGCCTCAGCTGTCTTCTTTTTGAGGGGGGAGACTTCGCTGATGCCTAGATTCTTCTCAATGCCCTTTTCCCCTAGCACCAATGGTGTGGAGAAATAGGGACAGTCCGTTTCTTAGAATTGAACAGAGGAGCATTCAACGCCTTCTTTTCCACTGATTGCATAGACAAGGGAAAAGAGAAACTGTCCTCCGGTATATGCCATGGACAGGGTGGCAGAGCCTGTTCCAGCTTTAGCATTCACCACCTGGGTAGCGTCACCTGGTCCTGGGGAAAGTCCGCCTTGGGAGTGCACTGAGAGATCAGGGGGATGATGGTCTTCCCAGCATGGCCACCAATGACAGGAACATTGACTCGAGCTGGATTCAACTCTTCAGTTCCACAACAAAGTGTTGGCTCTGACAACATCCAGGGTTGACACCCCAAAGATGTTGTTGGGGTTATACACTCCATGCTTCTTGAAAATTTCAAATGTGATTGGGATGGTGGAGTTAATTGGATTTGAAATGATGCACACCATGGCCTCAGGGCAATGCTGGGCACAGGCAGCAGCCAGGGTGGCCACAACTGTAGCATTGGTATTGAATAGGTCATCCCTGTCATACCCAGTTTTCTCCAGACTGTGGCTGGAATAACTACCAAATCACAACCTTTCAGTCAGGCAGCTGCTCAGGTCTGTGGTAGCCTTTCACAGTTGCTCTGGTCTCAATGTGGCTCAGATCTGCAGCCACTCCGGGGGTGTGAGCAATACCGTAGAGGGTCACCAAAGGGCTGTTCTTCAGGAGAAGCAAAAAGGGCTGCCCAATCCTTTGGAAGTCCCTAGCACAGCTACTTTAGCATTGTTCTCGGCCTAGATACTGAAGCTTCTGCGGAAAGCGGCACTGGCAGGCCTGGTGAGGGAAGAGAGCATGGCCAAGGCGTGCGGGGTGCGGACCAGCGAGCGAAGGAGCTGGTGGCGAGCAAGTGACTCCCTAAACCCTGTTCCTTCTTAAACCTCAAAGGTATTGCAACCATCCCCAAACTCTCAACTTTGCATTAAAAAAATCCCTAAAATTGAGGAAGTTCTGTTGTTATAAGCTTAACACAGACTTGTAAGATATTGTATGTAAGCTTCATGGTATACACAAAATAAAAACCTATAGTTAATACGAGTGTGCAAGCAAGAGGTGAATCTAAGCATACCTCTACAGAAAATCAAATCACATAATAATAATAATAATAATAAAAAGCTAAAGAACCAACAACTAGAAAACAATGAACAAAATGGAAGTAGAGGTCCATGCCCATCAATAATTACTTTAAATATATAGACTAGCCCTGGCTGGTGGCACAGTGGATAAGATGCTGGCCTGCAAACCCAGCAGTTGCTGGTTCGATTCCCCAGCCAGGGCACATAGCCAGGTTACAAGCCAGGTCTCCAGTCAGGTCTGTAGCTGGAGGCAGGTGAAAGGCAACCATACATTGATGTCTCTCTCCCTCTCTGCCTCTCTCCCTCCTCCTCTCTCTGAAAATAATAAATAAAATATTTAAATAAATAAATATATATATATATCTATACATATATACATATGTATATATGTATAGATATATATATTGACTAAATTCTGCAATCAAATGAGAGAGAAAGAATGGATTTTTAAAATATGACCCAACTACATATACTGCCTAGACAGACTTTAGTCTTAATGACACACACAGGCTGAATATGAAGATATATAAAGGTACCGTCCATGTAAATGGAAACCAAAAGAAAGTGGTGTATTTATACTTTTACCAGGAAAAAAAAGACAAAAAAATGTCATTATAAAATGATAATGGGGTCAATCTAACAAGAATATTTAACATTTGTAAATATTTATGTACCTAGAAAACATAGGAGCACCTAAATATATAAAGCAAATATTAACAAACCTTAAGGAAAAAATAGACAGCAATATAATAATGGCAAAGGACTTCAATACCTCACTTTCATTGATGGATAAATCACGAAGACAAAAAATCAATAGGGAAACATTGGGCTTGAACTACACATTAGATCAAATGGACTTAACAGGCATTTATAGAACACTTCAACACAGGAATATACACATTCTTCTCAAGCACACACCAGAACACTCTCCAGGATAGATCATATGTTAGGCCACAAAAAAGACTTAATATATTTTTAAAAATCTGAAGCTATATCAAGCATATCTAACCATAATGGTATAAAATTAGAAAATAATTATAAGAAGAAAACCATAAAATTACAGTTATGTGATGATGACATACTACAGAACAACCAATGGGTGAAAGAATTCAAAAGAAAAATAAGCCATGGCTGGTGGCACAGGGGATAAAGCACCTGCCTATGAACCCAAAGGTCGCTGGTTTGATTCCCCAACCTGGGCATTATAACCAGGTCTCCAGCCAGGTCTCCAGCCAGGTCTGTAGCTGAAGGCAGGTGAAAGGCAACCAACCATACAGTGATGTCTCTCTCCTTCTCTCCCTGCCCTTCTCTCTAAAAATAATAAATAAAATCTATTAAAATAAAAAAGGAAAAGAAAAAGACAACATTAACTTGACACAAATGAAAATTCAACATATTAAACCTTATGGGATGCAAATAAATACAGCATATCTGAGAACAAAGTTTATAGTTATAAATACCTACATTAGAAACAAAATATATCTCAAATGAACAATCCAACTTTATATCTTAAAGAATTAGAAAAAGAAGAACAAATTAAGGCCAGGTGTAATAGAAGAAAGGAAATAACAAAAATCAGAGTGTAAATAAAATAGAGATTTATACATTATGGAACAGATGAATAAAACTAAGATCTGGTTTTCTATTTTTTTATAAAATAAACAAACCTTTAGCTAGAATCTACCAAAAAAAAAAAAAAAAAAAAAAGGGGGTGGGGAGAAAGGACTCAAATTAATAAAATCAAAATGAAAGAGATATTACAACTGATACCACAGAAATAAAAATGATAAGGGACTACTATAAATAGTTATATGCCAAAAAAATTGGACAACCTACCAAGATTAAATAAAAAAGAAACAGAAAATCTAAACAGATCTATTACTGGAAAGGAGATCGAATCAGTCCTTGCGACAAGCAAAAGTCCAGGACCAGAGGCTACACTGGTGAATTCTACCAAACATTTAAAGAAGAGTTAGTACCAGTCCTTCTCACAAACTTTCAAAAAAAGCAGAAGAGGAGGGAACTTTCTCAAACTTACTTTACAAGGCCAGAATTAGAATTACACTGATACCAAAATCAGACTAGGACATTATAAGAAAAAAAATTACTGGTGAACATAGATGAAAAACATTAAAAAAATATTAGCAGCCCTGCTGGTAGCACAGTGGATAAGGCGCCGGCCTGCAAACCCAAAGGCTGCAGGTTCAATTCCCCAGGGAGGGCACATACCAGGTTGCAAACCAGGTCTCCAGTCAGGTCTGTGGCTGGAGGCAGGTGAAACGCAACCATACATTGATGTCTCTCTCCCTCTCTGCCTCTCTCCCTTCCCCTCTTTCTGAAAATAATGAAATAAAATCTTTAAAAAATATATTAGCAATATATTTCAACAATACATTAAAAGAATCATACATTATAATCAAGTGGCATTAATTCCAGGGATGCAAAGTTGGTCCAACATCTGCAAAATTATCAATGTGATACACCACATTCACAAAATGAAGGATAAATATCATATAAATATTTCACTAAATACAAAAAAGCATGATAAAATTCAATGTCCATTTATGATAAAAGCTCTCAACAAGTGGGTATACAGATACCTCAACATAATAAAAGCCATATGTGACAAGCTAACAGGTAATATCACACTCAACAGTGAAAAAGTGAAAGCTTTTCCTCTCAGATCAGGAACAAGATAAGCATGTCCACTCTTGCCACTTTTATTCAACATAGTATTAAGTCCTAGCTGGAACAATTAGGCCAGAAAAAAAGAAACAAAAGCATCCAAATTGGAAAGAAAGAAGTAAAACTGTCTCTATTTTCAGATAGCAAGGTATTATATATAGAAAACCCTAAAGAACCCACAAAAACCTTTTAGAACTAATAAATACAGTAAAGTTGTTGGAATACACAATCATTATATGTCAGTTGTAGTTCTACATATTAATAATGAATTACAAGAAAGAAAAATTATGAAAGCAATCCCATTCACAATTGCTTCAAAAAGAATAAGATATTTAGGAATAAATTAAAGCAAGGAGGTGAAAAAACTGTATATTGAAAACTTTAAAACACTGATGAAAGTAATGAAGAAGATATAAATAAGATTCCAAAAAGTCAAAGCAATCTAGAGAAAAAAATAAAACTGGGAGCATCTTACTTCCTGATTTTGAACTATATTACAAAGCTATAGTAATCAAAATAGTCTAGTATTGGCATAGGGAAAAAACACATAGATCAATGGAATAGTTAGCCCAGGAATATACCTATGTATATATAATCAATAATGACAAAAGAGCCAAGAATATACAATGGGGAAAGCATAGTTTCTTTAATACATGGTCTTGAGAAAGCTGGACAGCCACATGCAAAAGAATGAAATATGACCACTATCTTACATTATACACAAAAATCAACTCAAAATGGACTAAAGACCTGAAACCATCAAACTAGAAGAAAACAGAAGGAAAGCTGCTTGACATTGGGCTTGGCAATGAATTTTTGGATTTAACACCAAAAGCAAAAGCAACAAAAGCAAAATAAATAAGAGGGAATATGTCAAACTCGAAAACCTTTTGCACAGATACAAAACCCAATAATAAAAGAAAAGGCAACTGCCCTGGCCAGTTAACTCAATGGGTTAAGAGTATCATCTTAATGTTTTCTTTCTTTCTTTTCTTTCTTTTTGTTTTCTGAGTACCATCTTAATTGATACGCCATGGTTGCAGGTTTCATTCCTGGTCAAGCCATGTACAAAAATTAACCAAGGAATACATAAATAAGTGGAACAACAAATCAATGTTTCTCTCTCCCCTTTTCTCTCTTTCTGTCTAAAATAACCAACTAAAAAAATTTAAAAACTGACTGTTGTCCATTAAAAAATACATTTTATTTTAAAAAAGATTTTATTTACCTGGCTGGTGGCACAGTGGATAAGGCATTGGCCTGTGAACCCCAAAGTTGCTGGTTTAATTCCCCAGCTAGGGCACATAACCAGGTTGCAAGCCAGGTCTCTGGCCAGGTCTGTAGCTGGAGGCAGGTGAAAGGCAACCAAACATTGATGTCTCTCTCCCTTCCTTTCTCTCTAACAAATAATAAAATCTTAAAAAAAAAAAAAGATTTTATTTATTTTTAGAATGAGGGGGAGGGATGGAAAAAGAGAGGGAGAGAAAGATCATTGTATGGTTGCATCCCGCGCACCCCCAACCAGGGACCCAGCCTGTAATCCAGGCATATACCCTGACTGGGAATTGAATCAGCAACCCTTTTGCAGGCTGGTGCTCAATCTATTGAACTACAACCAGCCAGGGTTAAAAAAAATAAATTTTAAAATGAAAAGGTAAACTATGGAATGGAAGAAAATATTTGTAAATCATATATCTAATAAGGGATTAATAACCAAAATATATTTTAAAACATATAATTCAATAGCAAAAACCAAACAATCTCATTTAAAAATAGGTAGAAGAAATGAGTAGATACACATTTTTCCAAGGACATACAAATGGCCAACAGGTACAAACCAAGGTGCTGAGGGAAATGCAAATCCAAACTATACTGGGATAGGCAACACTGGGCTGGGGCGGCGGTGAATGGACAACTTGGTGGCCTGAGTGCCAGGTATGAAGCCTAGGTGGTCTGTGGGTAGGGTGAATGGGGGCATATGACTGCAGGAGAAGTACTCAGAACATGATGATATTTGAACTTAAGATTGCTTTGGTGGGAGGAAATGTAATTTATAAGGGTGATGTTGGAAAAGTGATAGTGAAGCTTAGAAAACCTAGAATTACAGCTACAATTTGGTCCTCTGGAAAAATTGTTTGCCCTGGAATAAGTAGAGAAGCTAAACCTAGTGCCAGACGTTTAGCCTGTCATCTGCAGAAACTACATTTTCAGGTAATATGCACAGATTTTTATGTCATGAGATGATACCTTACTGCGATTTTAATTTCTCTTGATAATTAGTGACATTGAAGCATCTTTTCCCATCTCTATTGCCATCTGCATGTCCTCTTGGGAGAAGTGTCTATTCAGGTTCTTTGCTAATTTTTTACTTGGATTGTTTGGGATTTTTTGGTGTTTTCTATTGTTCATAAATTTTGGGTATCAACCCCTAATCAGATTAATCAGCAAATACATTCTCCCATTCTGTGGGATGTCTTTTTATTTTGTTGATGATTTCCTTTGCTGTGCAAAACCTTAGTTTGATGTAGTCCCATTTGTTTCTTTAGTGTCCTTTGCCTGAGGAGATATATCCGATAAAATAGTGCTACAAGCAATGTCTAAGATTTTGCTGCCTATGTTTCCTTCTAGTTTTTTTTAATATGAAATATTTTTAAAAAAGATTTTTAAATTTATTATTCTTAGAGAGAGGGGAAAGGAGAGAAGCAGAGAGGGAGAGAGACATCAATGTATGGTTGCCTTTCACCTGCCTCCAGCCACAGACATGGCTGGAGACCTGGCTTGCAACCTGGTTACGTTGCCCTGACTGGGAATCGAACCAGTGACTTTTGGGTTTGCAGGCTGGTGCCTTATCTACCGTGGCACCAGCCAGGGCTTTCTTCTACAGTTTTTATGGTTTCAGGTCTAACATTTAAGTCTTTGATCCATTTTTAATTTATTCTTAATGTGTGGCATGAGAAGTTAGTCTTTTTTCATTTTTCTGCACATATCTGTCTAATATACCCAACAACATTTATTGAATAAACTATTTTTAGCCCATTGTATGCACTTGCTTCTCCTGTTCAATATTGACTAAAAAGTGTGTGATTATTTCTGGGCTCTCTATTCTGTTCCATTGACCCATGTGTCTGTTTTTATGCTAGTACCAAGCTGTTTTGATTACTATGGACTCATAGTAGTATAGTTTAATATTAGCTGTGTGATTCCTCAAACTTTAGTCTTCTTTCTTGGATTACTGTTGCTATATGGGGCCTTCTGTGGTTCCATATAAATTTTTAAAATATTTGTTCTAATTCTGTAAAATATGTCATTGGAATCTTGACAGGAGTTGCATTTTATCTATAGATTGCTTTGGATAATAGGGACATTTTAATTATGTAAATTATTTCTATTCGTGAACATGGTATGTGCTTCCTCTTAATTGCAATTTCTTTCTTTAGTGTTTTGTAATTTTCAGAGTACAGGTCTTTTACATCCTTGGTTAGGTTTATTCCTAGGTACTTTATTCATTTTGTAGCAATTGTGAATGGGATTATTTTTTAAATTTCCCTGCTGGTTCATTATTGGCATATAAAAAGACAACTGATTTCTGGATATTAATTTCATATCCTGTTACTTTGTTAAATTCATCCATCAGTTCTAGTAGTTTCTTGGTGGAATCTTTGGGGCTCACTATGTAACCCCAAAGTATTATGTCATCTAAAAATAAAGACAATTTTATTACTTCATTTCCAATCGGGATGCCAACTATTTCTTCTTGTTACCTGATTGCTGTGGCTAGGACTTCCGGTACTATGTTGAGTAAGTGAGGTGAAAGCGAACATTGCTGTCTTGTTCCTGATCTTAAGGGGAATGCTTGTAGATTTTTCCCATGAGTGTGATGGATGCTGGCGGTGGGTTTGTCATATATAGTCTTTATTATGTTTAGTATGTTTCCTTTAATTCCACTTTGCTGAAAGTTTTTTATTTTTTTATCATAAATGGGTGCTAAATTTTATCATATGCTTTTTCTGCATCTATTGATATAATCATGTGTGATTTTTATCCTTCATTTTGTTTTCCATGGTCTATCACATTTACTGATGATTTGCAAATGTTGCACCAACCCTACATTCCTGGAATAAATCCCACTTGATCATAGTGTATGACCTTTTTGATGCATTGCTGCATTCAGTTTGCTAATATTTTGTCGAAGATTTTAGCATCTTTGTTCATCAGAGATATTGGCTTATACTTGCTTTTCTTTGAGGTATCGTTATCTGGTTTTGGAATTAGGATAATGCTGGAATCATAACATGAATTCAGGAGTGTTCCCTCTTCTTGAATTTTATGAAATAGTTTGAAAAGAGGTGTTAGTTCTCAGAGTGTTTGATAAAATTCACCTGTGAAGCCATCTGTTCCAGAGCTTTCATTTTTTGGGGAAGTTTTTTGATAACTGCTTCAATTTCACTAGGTGTAATTTGTTTATTCAGATGCTCTGATTCTTCCTGATTTAGTTTTGGAAGATTGCATGTTTCTAGAAATTTACTCATTTCATCTACCTTGTCCAATTTGTTGGCACATAGCTATTCCTAGTATTTTCTTTTTCTTTTCTTTTCTTTTTTTTTAAGATTTTATTTCATTATTTTCAGAAAGAGGGGAAGGGAGAGAGGGAGAAGAGGCAGAGAGGCAGAGAGGGAGAGAGACATCAATGTATGGTTGCCTTTCACCTGCCCCCAGCCACAGACCTGACTGGAGACCTGGTTTGCAACCTTGTTATGTGCCCTGGCTGGGAATCAAACCTGCAACCTTTCGGTTCGCAGGCCGGCGCCTTATCCACTGTGCTACCAGCCAGGGCAATATTCCTAGCATTTTCTTACAATCCTTTGTGTTTCTTTGGTGTCAGTTGTTATTTCTCCCCTTTCATTTTTGATTTTATTTGGGTCCTTGCTCTTTTATTCTTCATGAGTCTGGTTAAAGGTCTGTCAACCTTATTTATCTTTTCATAGAACCAGCTCTTGAATTCATTGATCTTTTGTATTTTTTTGAAGATTCTATTTCATTTATTTCTGCTCTGGTCTTTATTACTTCCTTCCTTTACTCACTTTGGGCTCTTTTTCAAGTCCTTTAAGTGTAAAATTAGAGTGTTTGAGCTTTTTCTTGTTTTTTTGAGATAAGCTTGTAATGCAATGAATTTGTCTTTGGATTGCTTTCCTAGTGTCCACAGATTTTGGATTGTTGTGTTCTCATTCTCATTTGTTTCAAGGTATCTTTTAAGTTCTTCCTTATTATCATTGTTGACCCAGTCATTTTTTAATAACATGCTATTTAGCTGCCATGTCTCTGCATTTTTTTGTGTTCTTGTGATTAATATGTAGCTTCATAGCATGTGGTCAAAGAGGATGCACGATATGATTTCAATCTTCTTAAATTTATTGAGACTTGTTTTGTGTCATAACATGTGGTCTATCCTAGAAAATGTTTCATAGGCACTTGTAAAGTATGCATATTCTGCTACTTTGGGATGAAATACTCTAAAGATATCAAATTCATTTGGTCACTTAAGTCTGTTGTCTCTTTGTTGATTTCTGTCTGGAAAATCTATCTTTTAAAGTCAGTGGGGTGTTAAAATCCCCAACTATGACAGTGTTTCTATCGATCTGTCCCTTTATGTCCATCAGGATTGGCTTCACATATTTAGGTGTTCCTATGTTGGGTATGTAAATGTTTACTAGGGTTATAACCTCTTGTTGGACTGTTCCCATTACCATTATGTAGTGTCCTTCTTTATCTCTTATTATAGCCTTGGTTTTGAAGTCTACTTTGTTGGATGTAAGTATTGCCACCCCAGCTTTTTTCTCCTTTCCATTTGCATAAAATGTCTTTTTCCAACTCTTTGCTTTTAGATCTGAGATGGGTCTCTTGGAGGCTGCATATATATGAGTCTTGTTTTTTTAATCCATTCAGTTACCCTGTATCTTTTGTTCGTACATTTAGCCATTTACATTTAAGGTGATTATTGATAGATACATATTTAGTGCCATGTTATTACTGGGCTATTTTTTCTTCTTCTTCTTCCCTTCCCCCTTCTCCTTTTTCTTCTTCTCCCTCTTCCCCTCCACCTCCTTTTCCTTCTTCAAGAAAGCCCTGTAACACTTGTTGCAGTTCTGGTTTGGTATTAACAAACTCCTTTAGCTTTTTCTTTCCTGGGAAGCTACTTACTTCTCATTCAATTTTATTTATTTTTGCCCCTCCTCTTCTTCAATTTTAAATGGTAGTCTTGCTGGGTAAAGTAGCCTTGGTTGTAGGTCCTTGCTTTTCATTACCTTGAATATTTCATGCCACTCCCTTCTGGCCTGAAATGTTTCTGTTGAGAAATCAGATGAAGTCTAATTGGTACTCCCTTGTATGTAATTACCTGCTTTTCCCTTGTGGCTTTTAGGATTCTTTCCTTGTCTTTAAGCACTGTCATTTCAATTATGATGTGTCTTGGTGTAGTCCTCTTTGGGTCCAACTTGTTTGGGACTTTCTGAGCTTCTGGGACTTGCAAGGTCTTTTTCTATTGTCAGATTATGGAAGTTTTCAGTCATTCTTTTTTTTAAGATTTTTAAATTATTTTTTGAGAGAGGGGAAGGGAGAGATGCAGAGAGGGAGAGAGACATCAATGTATGGCTGCCTTTCACCTGCCTCCAGCTATAGACCTGGCTGGAGACCTGGCTTGCAACCTGGTTATGTGCCCTGGCTGGGAATCAAACCAATGACTTTTGGATTGGCAGGCTAGTCCCTTATCCACTGTGCCACCACCCAGCACTGGATGTTCTTGTATCAACACACGCGTTATATACTTTTGTATGTTCACTTACTTTTATAAGCAATGCTTCATTTGTAGCTTCAATTACTTCATTCCTGTCTTGGACTTGTTGATGCAAACTGCTTACAGTGTCCTGAGCTTCTTCTAATTCTACTTTTGCTTTCTCTAACTGTTCATTTAGTTGCTGTACAGAAGTCTTTTGAGAGTCAGCAGATATCTTCCACTTTGCATGGTTCTCTTGATGTGAAAGCATCTACATTGAAAAGAAAACAAAAATAGTTGCATTGGTTTCAACAATATTTTACTGCTTTTAACTTCTAAATGAATTTAAATTGTTTTAAAATACAAACATCTGATTTCTCAACAAATAACATACTAGAGGGAAAAAAGGTGAGAAGGAATTTATAGTTTTAAATTTACTTAAGAACAGTTAATCAGCCCTGGCTAGTGTGTTGTGGCTCAGTGGATTGAGCAACAGCCTGTGGACTGAAAAACTGCCAGTTCGATTCCTGGTCAGGGCATATGCCTGGTTTGTGGGCCAGGTCCCTAGCTGGGAGCATATGAGAGGCAACTGATCAATGTTTCTTTTGCACATTGATGTTCCTCTCTTTCTCTTTTTCCCTCCTTCCCCTCTCTCTAAAAATAAATAAATAAATAATCAAATAATCTTTAACAAGATAGAGAAAGTTGTTTTCCAAATAGAATGGACCATTTTTGGATCCTGATTTGAACAAATCAACTATAAAGACATTTTTGTGACAATTGGGGAAATCTTAACAATGACTGGATAGTTAAGGATATTAAGGAATTACTGTCAATTTTTAGGTGTGCTAATAAATTGTGGTTATATTTAAAAAAAAATCCTGCCCTGGCTGATGTGGCTTAGTGGACTGACTGCTGGCCAGTGAACCAAAGGGTCTCTGGTTCGGTTGCTAGTCAGGGCACATAGTTGGGTTGTGGGTCAGGTCCCTGGTTGGGTGCACTTGAGAGGCAACCACATTGATATTTTTCTCCCTCTCTCCCTCCTTTCCACTCTAACCTTCTCTCTAAAAATAAGGAAAATGAAATCTTTAAAGATCACATAGTATTTGTCTTTCTCTGACTGGCTTATTTCACTTGGCATAACATCTCCAGGTCCTCCATACTGGCACCAAAGTTGAGATTTCCTCCTTTTTTTTACAGCCAAGTAGTATTCTACGGTGTAGATGTACCACAGCTCTTATCCATGATGGCACCTGTAGGGGTGCATATATTCTTTTGAATTCAAGTTTCAGGTGTCTTTGAATATAGTCCCCAAAGTGGAATTGCTGGATGTAAAGGCAGTTCTCTTTAATTTTTGAAGGAAAATCCATAGTTTTTCACAGTGATTACACGAGCCTATATTTTGACCAATAGTGAACAAGGGTTCTCTTTTCTTCACAACCTTGTTAGCATTTGTTTTCTTGGTTCATTGATAGTCATTCTGAAGGTGTGAAATATCTCATTGTAATAACCCTTATCTTTTAGAGATAGTTATTAAAATGTTTACTGATGAAACAATGATACCTGGGATTTGCTTTTAAATAATATTTGATATGTGGGGGGCAGTGAGTAAGGTTAAAGGTATAATCACCACCATACTTCCCATTTGCCTATGACTGCCTGGGTTTTATGCCTTGGTGTCCTCATTAGTTAATAACAGCATCCCTTTTCATTCTTGAAAGTGTTCCTTTTCAGATAAAAATGGTTAACATACTTATACAAGGGGGAACCCAAAAAAGGCTGGATTTTACTTATAAAAAATTGTATATTATTCTTACATATTTAAACTTCAGTCACCTTCAAAGTATTCTCCATTTGATGCAATACACCTAGCAAGACATTTTTTTCCCACTGCTGAAAATAGTTTTTGAACTTGTTGATTTTGATGCCTTTCAGTGCTTCAGTTGCTTTATGTTTCACCTGTTTCACTTCAGCAAAAAGGTTTCCCTTTGAGTACTTTTATCATCCAGGAAAACGAAAAATAGTTGCTTGAGGTGAGACTGGATAAATGGGGTTCATAGTAAATAAATAGGGAGGGTGGGGCATGGGATTCATGTCATTTTTGGTCAAAAAATTGTTGAACATTCAGCGTGGTGTGGGCAAGTATGTTTGTAAATCACCCATCATGAAATAGGGAAACATGCTGAGTCTTCAACAAAAATGCACTGAAGCAGAATGTAGCCTCTCACCACAACGCCAGCTGGTGCACTGATGCAGATGGGTTCTTAGAACTCACCTAGAGAGGGAAGCCTGTACTACAAGGGGACCACCCTCCAGAAGATATTTCCATGCTTTTTGGGGTTCCATCTTGTAGATGAAATAAAATAGGCCAAGAGTTGTTAATTATTGAAGTTGAATAATAAAGATAGGAGGATTTACACCATTCTACTTTTGATGTTTAAAATTTTCCACAATAAAAAGTTTAAAATATTTCATTAAAAATCAGTTTTACAATTATTTAGTGATTTTAGAGAATTATGAAACCTGTATTTTGAAAAATACTTTGAAAATTTATTGTCTTTTTAAATAATTCTCTATTACTTTAATAACATATTCTCTAATAATAAACATACACTTTTAAAGTAAATCTTCATTAAATATCAAAAAGAAGAAAAACAGCCCTGGCCAGGATGGCTCAGTGGATTGAGTGATGGCCTGTGGACCAGAGAGTCGCTGGTTCGGTACCCAGTCAGGGTACATGCCCAGGTTGCAGGCCAGGTCCCCAATTGTGCAAGAGGCAACCATACATTGATGTGTCTCTCTCTCTTAAAAAAACAAACAAACAAACAAAAAAGGGACGAAAAACATTACTTTTTTTTTTTTTAGCATTCAAGTATTTATGAAACAAAAATTTGGTATTTGCACTGTCTATCACTACCAGGACCAGTAAGTAGAGACAAAGATTGATTTTTTTTTTTTAACATTTTATTTATTATTTTCAGAGAGAGGGGAAGGGAAAGAGGCAGAGAGAGAGAGAAGAATCAATGTATGGTTGCCTTTCACCTGCCTCCAGCCACAGACCTGGCTGGAAACCTGGCTTGTAACCTGGTTATGTGCCCTGGCTGGGGAATCAAACCAGCGACCTTTGGGTTCGCAGGCTGGCACGTAATAGGATTGATTCTTTATGAGCGCTTTAGTCAGGTGCGGGGAATCGGAAAAGATGGCAAGTTATGTACCCTCAAATCCATCTGAAGCCGATTATTTTTAGGCATTTGTAGCTGATCATAGCTATAAAAAACTGTCATATCTGGCAAAGTTGAATATCGTACACCATCTGTCAAAGAGTTCTGTCCAAAGACAATATTTCAAGAGTTTCTTGAGTAAATCTCAAGCATTATTATTCCCGTAACAAAGAAGACATCTTTGAGTGTCTTCTTTAAGAACTTCAGAATATGCCCTGCATGAATTTGCAGGTTCTTTGTGTTATCATTGACTCTAAAGGAACACCTTGTTCAGAGACAGGAACTGGTTCTAGGAGTGTATCAAGCCATAGAAAAATGTGTCACAGTAGAGATTGAGCCATTCAATATACTCTTTACTGATAAGTTTGGTATTTCCAAGAGATCCAATACACTGTGTCTAAAAATTGTGTTTCTCTAGAGAGCGTGTTACTTTAAGGATCACTGAAAAAGTATTTAAAGTCTTGGGAAGTCTCTAAATGAGAGGTGATCCAATCTAATTGCAGATGGAAGGTTGTGGGTCAAAAGAAATCACTGTACAGCTGGAAGACTGTTTATCAAACGCTGCTCCACAGATTTTACTTGTCATACTGTGATTCAAGTGCTGAGTTATTTGCGTTGAGAGCTGTTTTTAGTAACTGTTCAGAGTGCCATACTGTTTGCATAATGAGAGGTCTCTTCCATTTACTTTGTGTTCCTATTTAGTGCTTTCATTATTCTCTTGAATGGGTTTAGCAGCTGTTCCACCATGAAGCTTATAAGAACAGGCGTCCTGGGCCAGCCACAGAAGTGTTGTACTGAGTACCTTCACCCTTGACAGGCCTCGACACCACCCATAGTGGCTCCTGTACACATGACTATAGTATATATTTTTATGCCATTCATATAAAAAATTAGTACCAAATATTATACAGCAATACTAGAACTAATTTTTGTAATTAATTTTATATATTATCTGCTTATAAATAATTTCAGGTTGCTTGAAAAGCTAAAAGTTAAAAAGTGAATAATTAAAAATGAAAGTAGAATGGAGACCATATAATAAAAAGTGTAACGAAGAGTCACTAGCAGACACTTGAGATGGACTAATTATTAGTGATAATCACTAACTTGAGTAGCTAATATCAATTAAATAATTATGCTGAATCCAACAGCATTCACATTTGTCTCTAAAGGTCAAAAGTTGTAACCTCTTAGATTCATCTTACAAATGTGTGTCATCTAATAGACACAATGTTTTCAGAGATCTGAATCTAAATGCATACATAAGCAAGTCATGGTGACCACAAGCCCAGCTTCAGAAGGTGTCACCAAACATCCTTGAAAGATGTTTAATATAAATGTATTTGTAAGCCTTGCCATATAGAAAAAATCTTTATTAGAACTTAAGTAATTTATTTAGATCTTATACATAAATTTTAGATAACACCTTTAGATATAGGTGTTATCATTTAACACCTTTTTAAAATAAAAGAAATACTATTATAATTGATAATACTGCCCATTCCTATAAAGGCTCAGACATACTGAGAGATAAAAAGCAATGTTTCAGGTTCTGGTATTGCCTTTCTATCAGAACAAATGTTGGAAATTACAAGGCATTATAGATTTACACCACACATCACATGAAACTGCTTATATTGGATTTTAAGTACTCCAGTTAGTTTTGGCAAGTACTATTTTATTTCCAGTAATGATGAGGATGAAGATGAACCATGCTTTGGTGTAAGAACTTTAATTATATTAATTTATTTAATCCTCAGTGAGATAGGAATCATTGTTATATCCATTTTACACAGAGATGTTAATTGCTTGAAGGCACATAAGTGCTAAATGATGAGCTGAGATTTGTAATCAGGCTGCCTCGATCAAAAATTCAAGCTCTTAACCCCAGTTTATTTCGCTGGGTGTGAAGTAAAAGTTATATATGTAGGCTTTCAGAAATAAAAACCACAGTGTATTATTCTATTATGAACATTTAAGAGCTAGACTTATACTCAAGCCATTTCAGCAGGGAGTAATGGCACAAATTAAAATTTCCTTTACCTCCAGATGATAAGCTTCTTTGAGAGATTCTACTTCAGTTGATAATTTCTTGATTTCTGCTTGCATTCTTGCTTCTAAATGAGCTTCACGTACTTGAGAAGCCCCCAATTCTTCAGCTAAATGGTTTCCATGAGTTTCCTTAAAAATGACATATTAAATAAAGGCTATATATTTATTGGGTTGCTATAGCTAAGTCAATTTAGTGTATATATGGAAGTACTTTAATCTTTATAATACAGACATTCTTATACTAAGTTACATATTAAATGGTACACTTTAAAATCTAGGCACTTAAGAAACTACTAATGGGAGTATATTAGCATATTGTTCATTAATCTATGCTCTCTGTAAAACAAACTAATAACCACAGTATGCTGAACTCTGGTAGAGAATAGTCTACTCTTAGGTATGCCCATGCACTTTTGATACCAGAAGTGTTATTTGTTTATCAAGAGTCAGTTGTGTATTTATCCAAACCCATTTATGCTAGTTGTGCTTATGACTGTAATAATGTAATTTTATTATATATGATGAACAATGATGAAATGTGCATGTAAAAGGAAAGTTTTTATATGTAAACTAAGTTATATGCTTTGAAGCCAATCAATAAACAAATCACAAACTTTTGCTACTCGTAAAGAAGCAGTCAAGATCATTATAAAATATTGTAGGACACCTTAGAAAAAACACAAGAGAGACTTGGTCATCGCCTCTGTTCAGATTCCTGTCGGTGGCCTCTGCAGAGTCACCATGCTCACCGCCAGAATTTTGCGCTGAATAGTTCAGAGGCCCCCTGGCAAACTACATACTATGACAAAATGCGTGGAGTCTATCGTTTGTACAGATAGGATTCATCATAAATTTACCAAGTCAAGGATTCCAGATAAAGTGTTTCATCCTTTACCCGAAGATCATGAAAAATATGGTGGGGATCCCCAGCACCCTTATAAACTGCATATTGTTACCAGAATAAAAAGCAAAAAAGACATCCATATTGGGAAAAATATGTAATAAAGATGCTTGGATTAGAAAAAGTTCATACTCCACAAGTTCACAAGAACATCCCTTCAGTGAATACAAAATTGAAAGTGGTTAAACATTTGATAAGAATCAAGCCCATGAGGTTGCCACAAGGGCTTCCAAAAGAGGTGGACATGGCTCACACCTGCCTCAAGAGCACCGGGGAGTTAGTTTTGAGGTGGCATCTAAGCCCCATGGAACAGAAAGCAATTAAGTCCTAATGCCAGAGCTGTTTCGAATTAAAAAGTACAAATATTTTTATTTAAAGATGGTGAAAAAATGTTTCCATTAAAATACATTTCAAATGATAAAAAAAAAAAAAAAACCCCAAGATATATTCTGATTGATTTGCCAATGTTTTGTAATTCTTCCACTGTTTGTTTGTTTGTTTTTTTAACATTATTAGGTCACCGGTTTCCACTTAACTTTTAACAGAAGTTCCTAAGTGAAGCAAAGGGGAGGAAGCCTGTCTGTCCATGTCTGTTCTGATCCCCATGAGAGTGGGAGGACTAGTGGGAATGAGTGGAGTCTGATGTCCTGGTTGTGAGGAAGGGGCTGGTGTTAAGACAAGTAGATCAGAAGGACCCACTATGTTTTTTTGATGTCTACTTTATTGGTTTTTAATATTTCAATTATAGTTGACATTCAATCTTATTTTACTTAGTTTCAGGTGTACAGTATAGTGGTTAGACTTTTACATAATTTATGAAGTGATCCAATAATTCTAATACCCATTTAGTACCAATACCATATATAATTATTACAATATTATTGACTATATTCTCTATGCTATACTTCACATTCCTGCGATTATTTGGTAACTACCAATTTGTATTTCTTAATCCCTTCACCTTTACATCTAGCCCTCCAACTTCCTTCCCATTTGGTAACAGTTTGTACTCTGTATCTATGAGTCTATTTTTGTTTTGTTTGTTCATTTGTCTTGTTCTTTAGATCCCATATATAAGTGAAATCATATGGCATTAGTTTTTCTCAGTCTCTTCTTCAACTTTAAAGAACCCAAAATTAAAAACTATAGATGATGGAGTATGACTATAGTTTGTTCAAGAAAGACCAGGTGGAATTCTAATCAAATAACTCCACTCATATACAAAGAACCAAGGTTTGGTCCCACATTAAAAAATTAACAGGTAAAGGAATATTTGGAGTATGGGGTTAAAATGTAGTATATTATATAGTCATTTTTAAAAAAGATTTTATTTAGTATTTTCAGAGAGAGGGGAAGGGAGAGAGGTAGAGAGGAAGAGAAACATCAATGTATGTTTAACCATTTTTAAGGGTACACTTTAGTAGCATTAAGTACATTCACACTGTTGTGAAACACTAACTTTTACAAGAACTATATTCTACATTTCAAAAAAGTGAATGGTAAAAGATTTTCAATAAGGTAAATTTATTTAAAATAGAGATTACCAAACCCTGGCTGATGGCTCAGTGGTTAGGTGCTGGACTAGGAACCCAAAGGTCGCTGGTTCGTTTCCCAGCCAGGGCATATAACCAGGTTGTAAGCCAGGTCGCCAGCCAGGTCCACAGCTGGAGGCAGGTGAAAGGCAACCATACATTGATGCTTCTCTCCCTCTCTGCCTCTCTCCCTTCCCCTCTCTCTAAAACTAATAAATAAAATCTTTTTAAAACTCTATTTTAAAAATTAATTAATTAAATACAATAAAATAGAGATTACCTTCTCTTTAAAGAGTTGCTTTATTTCCTCCAGTTCATTTGAGAGCCTTTCTATTTCTCTCTGTGCTTGGATTTGTTGACGATGAGCCTCCACTAATTCTGTATGAGAGTTCTGCACCTGCTCCCGGGTTAGCCTCAATTCTTGTTCCAAATCTATGGCCTCCTTATACTGAGTTGCAATGTACTGTTCCTGCTCTTTCATAACCTGCAATACACAAGATTATTTCAACATGAAATAATTCAAATGACTGGTATATTATTTCTTTTAAAGATCTTATTGATTATTTTAGAGGGTAAGGGAGAGAGGCAAAGAGGGAGGGAGACATCAATGTATGGTTGCCTTTAACCTGCCTCCAGCTACAGACCTGGTTGGAGACCTGGCTTGCAACCTGATTGTGTGCCTTGGCTGGGAAATGAACCAGTCATCTTTGGGTTTGCAGGCCAGTGCCTTATCCACTGTGCCACCAGCCAGGGCCATTATTTTGATTTTTAAAATGAGTGACTTTAATCCCTCCCAACTAATTTTATAAAATTTAACATACAGAAAATATTATACACTATGAAACTGATATTCAGAATTTTTTAAATTTCACTTTTTTAATGACAAGAAAATAAATGCATTACAATAAACCTGGGAATCACTAGTATATTTTACATTATTTTAATATGCAAGCTATATAATCCTTATCATTATGAATATAACAACAGAATATATAATATGAGAAAAAATAAGTTAATATTTGATTATCCATGTCAAAGATGGAGAATATATTGATGTGAATAATCAAAGCTCATCATCAATTGACACAGCTGGGTTAAGATTATGACCTTATTCCCTGTGAGGTAAAATGTATCACTAAGATTGCTATTCTCTCTGAAATATTTTTATATTACTCAGTTAAGTTTTTACTCAAGCATTGTTTCAATGAGTGAAAAATTAGTTTTAAATTAGCTTGATTAGGTGGGAGGTAATGACACTTGGCCTTAGGGATGATCAGAAAGAAATAAACCTGTACAAATCACTAGGACCCTGATGTTTGGAATAGGGGCCCTGGGTCCAACTCCATTTTATGTCAATATAAATCCCTTGTTAGGGACCACTAAAAGACTGAGCCAGTATTAGTTTCTTTCCCCGATGGAGTCCAAATTCATACTTAAGAGACCCTGTTTGATTTACGTATCTTATTCAACTAATATTTATTAATGCTTATTATGGTGTATATGCTGTTCTAGGTGTTGATACAAGAGTGAACATAGGAGTCAAACTGTCCCCCCTTATAGATTTTATAGTCTACTGGAGGAGACAGATAATCAGCTAAACACAATAAAGAGCAATTTATAGTTTTAAAGTTGAGTATAGTATTTAAAAATAACAAAGTCACATCCATGAGATAACAACACTTAGAAACAATCCAATTTGTTTGTTTTTTGACAGATCCACCTATTTATTTCTAGAAAGAAGGGAGGGGAGGAGGAAGGAGAGGGAGAGAAACATTAATGTGAGAAAAACATTGATCAGCTCCTTCTTGCATGCCCCAAACCTAAGACTTGGCCCACAACCAAGGAATGTGCCCTGTGCAGGAATCAAACTGGAGAACTTTCAGCCGGTGGGACAACACCCAACCCACTGAGCTACACCAGTCAGGGCAGCAATTTCAGTTTTTAAAAAGCAAGTAGGTAAAATGAGTTCATGACTCAAAACACTTGCAAACTAATAATACTTTATCTGGTAAGTCATTAGAACGTCATAATAAAATATTTAATACGATCAAATAAACTAGTAATTATTGGGCCCAAATAATTAGCCTAAATATACTTGACACAGTTTCTGTGTACTACAACCAACCAGTTTAAAACATAAAGATTTATTTCCCTCTTCAGGTAATACTACATGTTCCTTAGAAGGAAAATAATTTGCTTACATCTTCCATTTCTTTCATTTTTTGTTGTGTTCTTTCAGTTTCCTTTTTCAGTTGACTGATCTCCTGTTCATTTTGTAGTGTTATAAATTCTTTTTCTCGGAGCTGTTCTTTGGTATTTTGCAATTTTTCATTCAAACTTTCTATCTGAATTTTAAACAAAACAATATTAATGTAACTAAGAAAATACAATTCTTTTATTATAACTGTAATACAAGTAAATCCAATTTTAAACACATATCTAAAATATAAAAATGTTTTTAAGATGACTGCATTGTAGATATAAATGTCGAATTCTTGTGTCTAATTAGATGCTTCTATATATACCTAGTTATGATAAAAGAGATGAAGGTCTTAATAATATATAAAAAAAGAAAATTAGAGTACATCAAAACAACAAATGCTACATGGCCTTACCAAAAAAAATATTTATCAGTAATATGTGCATGAGGTAAAAAATAGTTAGTGAAAGAGTGAAAGAGTCCTCTTTGTATTATGTTCCTTAACTACAACCAGTTAAAAGAATTACTTGCAAATTCTTTGACATATTTTATATGTATTCAGACATGCACACACATTATAAATATGTGGACACAATGATGTAAGAAAAATTATATTAAAAAAACAGTAATGGGGCAGTCATCAAGGGCTAGGGAGTAGGGGAAATGTTGAAATGTCAATCATAGGGTAAAAATTTCAGTTACGCAAGATGAATAAGTTCTGGAGATCTAATGTATAACATTTTGACTATAGTTAGTAATACTGTATTGCATACTTGAAATTTGCCATGAGAATATATCTTAAGCATTGTCACTAAAATAAAAACAAAAACCAAAGAAATCTAAGTGAGGTGAGGATATGTTAATTAGCTTGATTGTGGTAATTATTTCACAATGTATATGTATATCAAATATCAAGTTGTACACCTTAAATAAATGCAATTTTTGTCAATAACACCTCAATAAAGCTGGGAGAAAGTATTCAAAAGATAAAAACATAAAGTAGCATGTAAAAGATAATTAAAATATATAATATTTTTGTTACACATATTCTATTAAAAAGCCATGTTATATGAATGATGGAGGCCTACTGTGGAGTACTTTTTTACACAAATTAAAATATGTAATTTTTATAATTTACCTGTTTGTTGCATTCTTTAAGTTCCAATTCCGATTTTTCCAGAGTACCCTCTAATTTAATTATTTTCTGTTCCATTTCTCCTCTGTGTTCACGAATAGTCATATCCAAATGTGTAACCTAAATACAAAAGTAACAAACTGTCATTCAATTTTATTCTAATGTAGAAAGCTGTGTGCTTTGACTGTGTTTTAAAATTATTTATAGTGCGTATAACTGAAACAAACTCATCTCAATAAGTTATTAAAGAGAATAAGGAAAATAATTATGGTTTACTAATACTGGATCTTGAGTCATATATATTATAAACTTAAAAAAAATTATGTTCATAAATGAAACAAATGATTCAGACTTCACTTTATGCTAGATAAAATCTGCTAAATACAATACAGTATAACAAAAATTGTGAAATGTAGCCAAAGCTATGCTTGGAGGAAAGTTTATAGCACTAAATGTATATATTAGAAAAGAATAAAGATCTGAAATCAATCATCTAAAATTCTACCTTGGGAAACTAGAAAAAAGGAGCAAATTAAATCCAAAATAAACAAAAGGAAGGAAATAATAATAATAATTAGAATAGGGATCAATGAAGTTAAAATGAGCAAATCAATAGAGAAAATAAAAAAAAATCATGGATAAGGTGCCGGCCTGCAAACCCAAAGGTCGCAGGTTTGATTCCCCAGCCAGGGCACATAACCAGGTTGCAAGCCAGGTCTCCAGTCAGATCTGTGCCTGGAGGCAGGTGAAAAGCAACCATACACTGATGTCTGTCTCCCTCTCTGCCACTCTCCCTTCCCCTCTTTCTAAAAATAATGAAATAAAATCTTAAAAAAAAAAAAAAAAAAAATCAAAAGCTGATTCTTTGAAAAGATCAATAAAATTGTTAAGTATCTAGCCAAGCTAAGAAAACAAAGGAAGATATAAATTGCTAATATGAGAAATGAAAAAGAAAACATTATTATAAATCTCATGGACACTAAAAGAATATATGAACAACTCTTTGCCCATGAATTTAATAAAACCAGATAAAAAAGATCAATTACTCGAAAGATACAATCTGCCAAAAGTCATACAAGAAGATAATCTATTAAAAATATTTAATTAATGATTAATAACTTTCCAAAACAAAGCACCAGACCCAGATGGGTTCACTGATGAATTCTATCATACATTTAAGGAAGAAACTGTAATAATTCCCTACATTTTAGTTCAGAAGACAGAATCTGAGAAAATACTTCCTAAATCATTCTGCAAGGCCTAATACTAAATAAGACACAGACATTATTAGGAAAGAAAACTACAGATCATGAATCAACAAATGGGACTATATCAAATTGAAAAGTTTCTGTTCAGTTAAAGAAAATATCAGCAAAATTCAAAGGGAACCAACTGTATGGGAAAACATAATCGCCAATGATACCTCAGACAAGGGTCTGATCTCCAAAATATATAAAGAACTAATGTGACTCAACACCAGGGAGACAGACAGCCCAATTAAAAAATGGGCAAAGGACCTGAACAGACAACTCACTGAGGAAGATATACAAAGGGCCCAGAGGCATATGAAAGAATGCTCAACATCACTAGTCATCAGAGAGATGCAAATTA
>PVIW01005802.1:0-98994 GCA_004026585.1 Noctilio leporinus | reverse complement strand
CTTTCTTTCTTAAGCAGGAACTGAGGTTCAAAGAACCTCGCTGGATTAAAGCATAAAGCGATAAATTTTGTCCCCTTACTTTGCCCTTTACTTTCTTTGCTATTTTTATGTTTGCAGTGTTAACACAGGAGAAATTCAGGAAATGGTCCAAATTAGCTGGTGTGAGGGCTAATGCTTCTTCTATCCTCCAGGCCTGAGTCGTGACAGTCTGCCATGAAGCTGCACTTGAGAGAGGGGAAGACATTTGGCCAGTGCCTAAAGAGAGGCAGATGTTTTTACCTAAACTTCCTTGTACATGGACCTAAGAACTTGCTCCTTGGACAAGGCCAAGTTCATGAATATGTGAACTGTACAGCTGCACAAGGCCTTGTACCAAGAAGACCTCCAGGCCTGGTCTGTTGCTCTGCTGTCCCCATTTTGAAATTCATCACACTTCCTGAGCAAGGGGTCCCACATTTAAACTTTTCTCTGGACCCTCAAATTATATAGCTGGTTGTTTTCCTGGATTAAGCTGGCCAGCTCCCTGCTATCCTTTTGCTCTTCTCACCCACCCATGTCCCCTGACCGAGCCTCAGGACTGTGCTCAAGGCTGGACTGTCCAATGTCAGATCTACTAGAGCAGAAAGCTGGGTATGCACCTCGCAGTGAGAGTCTAGTCTGATTGATTCTCCTGTGGATTTTATGGGTTATTTGTTATCTCAGAGTAGCCTTTTTCCTGGTTTGAACTTTAGAGAGGGGCCAGATTATTTCAGCAGGTGTGCGAAGTGAACACAATTAGGAAATGTGTTACCAAGGAAAAACCTTGTAATGCCAATGCTTAATAAAAACTGTTTTTCATTTGTAATGTTTATACTCTTATTGACAGTAAACCAGTAAACAGGTGGAAAATCAATCCACATTTGGAGTTCACATTAGAATTTTTAAAATCTCACTGAACACCTGAATACTTTGTTTTATGATGTCAGTTTCCTGAATGTGGTTTCTATTTTTAATAGTAAACCATATGGAGGATGTTTATTCAATATGCTTATTAAACTTTTATCTTTGTACCATTTGCATAAACTGCCAAAAAATTATGACAGCGACAATCCTGCCTTTGGACAGCCATTTGTTTTCTTTCCATTTTATTGCCTTAGGAAATTCTAATGAAATGGCCATGTTTCTCATTTACCCATTTTAAAAATTGCTCACCTCATGATATCATCCCCTTTCCCTCCCATACTTCAGTAGAAATGTTTTTATTACATTGCTCTCTTTTGTGACGATTTGTGCCTTTTTTAAGAATTTGGAAATAGCCCTATCTGTTATTACCCTGTTACTGAGACCATTACGTACCATATGGTACTCTTACCGCTTTACGAGAATCCACGGGTGATACTGCTTTCTGCTCTCAGTCAGAGTAAGGGCTAGCAAATCTGGGGCTAGGCCTAAGCGTATCAAGCTAAAATTGTGTTTGTGACTCATTGGACTTGGAATGAGAAAAAGTTGATTACCAAAACTTTTTTTTTAGGAGTACTGCAACCCTGACTAGTGCGGCTCAGTTGGTGAGTGTCATCTTGCAAAGCAAAAGGTCCTAAGTTCTATTCCTGATCAGGGCACATGGCTGGGTTGTGGGCCCAGTCCCTGGTTAGGGTGTGTGCAAGAGGAAACTGATCGATGTTTCTTTTGCACATTGATGTTTCTCCCCCTCTTTTTCTCCCTCTCCCCTCTCTAAAAAAATGTTGGTGTTTTTTTTTTTTTAATCTTAAAATAAAAAAGGAGTACTGTATATGGTTGAAGGGAATACTTTGAGAAACCTCTTAGGGAGATGTTAAGGATATCAAGGAGCATGCTCAAGCAACAGTGTGCTTAATGATCTTCCCTCTCGGTAGCTTGCCTGGATTTAACCCTAGAACTTTTGTTCACTGGGTGGGGCACGGAATTTTTAGGTCAAAATTCCTGAGATGGTGAGTGAGAAGCTGAACTCTGTCAGCCACCATTTCTTTTTTTAAGCCTCTTTTCATGTACGCCTCTACAAATAAACGTGAAAGACATTTTAAAGACCTTCAGATGGAAAGGACTCCAAAGAGTAGCTTTCCCAAAGACCTATATATTCTGATTTAGCCCAAATGTAGATTTTTCTATAGTTCAAATTCTCCTGAGCAGCTAGTTTTTTTGTTCATGGTTTTCTGTTTGAGGAGGCTGGAGCAGAGCTTAGAGCTAAATGTACGGTCAGTCCCCCTCTCACAAGTGTGCAGGGCTTTCCTCCTGGACCCATTTATGGTCTAACCCATATTTCCTTTAAGCTCATTTTTCCTACTTTCTCTGTCTTTCTCAATTGGTGTATGTCTTTCAGACTTCTTTCACTTCTTACTACTTTAACTTTTAAGTTATTCTGTAGAGGTATTTGTTTATTATTTTTAATCTGAATGTGAGGATATGTTTTTTTCTTTTTTTTTGATCGGAGAGAGAGAAACATCTATGTGAGAGAAAAACAGTTGGTTGCTTCCTGAACACCAGACTGGGGATAGAACCCTCAATCTAGGTAGGCAGGCGCCCTGACTCAGAATGGAACCTGGAACATTTTGGTGTATGAGAATATGCTGCAACAAACTTAGACCGGCCAGAGCTAGAGGTATTTTGTACAAATATTCTCTTCCTCCTCCTTCCTGTTCCTCCCCCTCCTCCTCTCCTATGGTAACTTCATATGCATAATAACAGTTATGTCATATCCCAGATTAGTGGCCTTTGTTTCAAGAACTGACCTCCGCTGTTGTGATTCTACATAAAATGACAAAGTAACCAAGGATATATCGTGGATGAAAAGTCATCATACACATGGTTATGGGGAAGGGGAGGGATGGAGTATTCAATCAGTTTGACAAAGAGTAAAGGCTGTGCTCTTATACAAGTAAAGATGTATGTACATAGGTAAGCAGCAAAGGAAGTTAACTGTACATGCAGCTGTCACCGTACCTGGAATCGAAAAACACAACACAAGTGAATCCTACTGCGCCTCACCACCAAAGCTATTATCTATGTATGCGTGTGCGCATGTATTATTAAAAGTAGTTCAACATATAATTAGTATGATTCATTTATAATGTAACTAATAATAAATTGCTGGCCTAATCTCCTAACTGTATTTCTAAGGCATTCTCCACCAAGATGTCCTAAAGGCACTTTAAACTCAACATCTTCAAAACTGAACTCACATCTCTGGAAACCCACACTTCCTCCTTCTCAGCCATTAGAATCACTGTCCAGATTCCTTTCTTTTTAACCCCTGTATTTAATCAGTCATCTAGCCTCCTGCTTAGATTTGAAATCTCTCGAGTTCAAACTCTCCTCTCTGACAGTAAAGTCATTTCAGATTCTATTATCTCTCCATTTTACCCAGGATCTCCCATGGGGTGTGTGGATATTTCAGGATATATGCAAAACCATCTTTGGGGTAAGGAAACAAAAATATTAGAGGTTTCTATATTATTCTTTCACCCTTTCAACATTTCTGACTTTCATAATGCATGTATTGGTGTTACGTGTATAAATAATATTTATGTGGATGTTGGACTATGTGCTCAAGTATTTGTAATGGAGTATGCAATCAGAATGTTCCGGGGATAACCAACCTAGACTGTTGCAGTTTGTCACACTGCTTCCAGTCTAACTTCCCACCATTCTAGTTTATCATCTATGAGTTAATGCAAGGAAAATGCTTAGATTAAGCACTATATTAAATATTAGCTATTATTATTATCCTATCCCTAAACTTAACTTACTAGATTCCCATTATTATGCAATTGGCTTTTTACTTAAAAGTCTTAAATTAAAAAGTTGGTTCTCAGGTTGGCATTCCAAGGTAAGCTCCCTGACTCCTGGTCTGCTTTGCAAATTGTGCGTGACCATAGGCTGACACTCTGGGCTCTGTCTAGTTAGAGGGGAGAGACTGCGAAGGTCTAGCACCTTAACAAGGTATGTTCACTCTGCGTCCAGCCTCTCCTGCGTTCACCTGCCTAAATCACACAGCTGATCATTGCCACTCCCTAGCTTGAGAAAATGTACAGGGTGTGCACGATCAATTGGCAATCACTTTACATCTCCTTATTTCATGTGCTTCTTATTACTTTTGAAAAACTGTGTTTCTAAGGCTATGATTTAACATCATTGTTTCAGATATAAAGTATTAAATTCTGAGAGCAATCATCGTGTCCAAAGGATACGATGTTAGAGCAACCATGATCTGGACTGCATGCAGGGCCAACTGCTAAGGGAATTGCGGACTTCAATAACATCCCTTTACCTACAGCTTACAACATGAAGAAAGTGTATGATGCTGATCCTGTGATGTTCACCACACCAACAAGAAAAACATATAAGATCTGCAAGGATCACACAAGTCCAGATATTGTACATAGAATCCAGGAGATCATCAGTGAAGATACAGGATGTTTACCTTGACATTTTGAGAGTAGTTGTACCGTGGATGAAGTAAGTTGCAAATGGATGTCATCTTATCCTCCAACAAGATGGTGCACCAGCACGTAATGCCAAAAAGGTGCAAGAATTTCTCAGTGTTAATGTTCCTGAATTCTGGTTGAAGGAAATCTGGCCACCTATTTCACCAGATGCAAATCCTTTAGACTATTATGTGTGCAGCGTTTGTGAGAGAGAAGTTAATAAACAACCTCATTCCAATAAAGAGGCTGTACAAGCTAAGATTGAAAACATGATGTCAGTGGATAAAGAAAAGTTAAAGGATGCTCTAGATTCCAAAGTTGAATTGAGTCTATTATGGTAGCAAATGTAGACTTTTTAAAACAATTTTTAAAATAATGACTATGTTTATGTATTTACATATAAGAATAAATTTATTTCAAAATACAACACTTTTGTGGCATGTTTATTTTACTAAAATTTTGCCAATTGATTGCACACACCCTGTAGATTTTAGAATATCTGTATAATGAAGTTCACATTCCTTTAGAAGAATGAGAATAAAATAGATTGGAAGGTTGCTACCTAGGATTTGTGTAGTTTTGTTTTCTGCTATATTTTCTAAGAAAAAGGAAGGAGAAAGAACATTAGAGCATAAGGCTTCATTGATCAAAACCTGTCCCTATGTTTTTTAAATAAAGCAAGGATCCATTATTTTTTAAAAGATTTTATTTATTTTTAGAGAGAGGGAAGGGAGGGAGAAAGAAAGGGAGAGAAGCATCGATATACAAGAGAGACTTTCATCAGTTGCCTCACACACTCCCTCTCACAGACCCACAACTGGGGACCTGAGCCCATAACCCAGGCCTGTGACCTGACTGGGAATCAGACTGGGACCCTTTCAGTCCACAGGTTGGTACTCAATCCACGAGCCACAGAAGCCAGGGTGTGTCCCTATTATTTAAAACCATATCCTATCATGTATGATATTGGGTAAATTGCTTCATGTTACCATGACTCAATTTTCTTGTCTGCCAAAGTGCACAATGATACCCGCCTCGTGTGGCTGTCAGATAAAGCATATAACGTTTGTGGAAATCAACAGGTTTTTAATAAATGATAGCATTTTTCATTTGTGACATTCTAACACCTTTAGAAAATCTTCCACGAATAGGATATGTGAATTCTGGTTAGAGAAGACCTCCTGAAAGAAATAACAACGAGGCTGAGAGCTGACACAAATAGAAGCATTGCTGGCAGTAACAGCAGGATATTGTACTATGTGGCTGGAGTGGAGACAGGGCTGGGAAGGGGCGATGAGGCTGCAGAGGATGGGGTCTGACAGTGGAATAGCTTCTCTTTTTAACGTGCTGCAGTTTCAACCACCACTCGATCGCAACCAACTTTATTGTCACAGGATAACACATGCAAAGACCACTGCATACAACACTCTGAAAACTAAAGCAGCACCTTTATTTTATACAAACAGTATAAAATGTTTATTACGTAAGAGCTGTGTTTTGTTTACAATATATTATATTGCTTCAAGCCAATGCCAAAAGTTCATACATTATATTCCCTATTTTATTGTGTTTACAATATATTATATTGTTTAAATGCTACTACCACAGTGTTATTATTTTTTTAACAGTGAATTCTCTGGAATCATGGTAAGGTCAAAATGTATTGAGAGTTTAAAAATAAGGGCAATTTAAAAATGTGACAAATGCTTAAATACATGACAATAAAATTTGAAATGCTGTAACTTCAGCACAATTAACTGCCTTATCCAAACCCTTGTGATTTATGCTTATTCATTCCATTTACCTTCTCTAATACACCCCCAGTCCTTGGACACCATGAATGCATTGTGATTTTGGCAATTACCTGCCAACTACACACTGAAAAGACAAAATTTTAACCTGATCAACTACCCTAATATAAAAACTGTCCCAAAGCACTGAAATGAGAAAATCTATACCATCATGCTGCAGACGTACTTAGAAAACTTAAAAGGAAGAGTAAATATCAGCCCAATGATTTATAATGAAGCTAATAAAATTCAGGCCAGAATTCTTAACTGTAATGAACATTATTTGAACATTCAACACATGAAAGGTTAACAAAGGCTATGAACTTGGTGTAACTTAAAAAGTTTCAGATGTCGGAGTTCACCAGATGTAATTGGATTCAGGTGGATCCTGCTGCGCCTCCGCCTTTTTAGGTGAAGGCGTGTGCTGCCAGAGCCGGGTGCCTGCTGGCCTCAGGGCATGCATGAGGCTGGCTCCGTACCCTGCAAAATTATTCACAGCTTAAAAGAAAAGAAACTGCAAAAACAGGCTCTTCAGATTCATTATTAACCATTCAAGTGAATCTATTTTTCTTTTTCAACCCTGAGTGAAAGACCCCAGCAACCACTAAAAAGTATCCAACTGAAAGGATGTTACAGGTTTAAAATCTGTTAAAAGAGACCAAATATTTTACTGACTCCATCAAATGTGGTTTCCACGGAATGCCTGACTCACTCCGTACTTTGGCTCTGCAGATGCCCTTAATGCAGAGTTTGGATGAATGGGATTGAATGGAAGGATACCCTCCACCTAAGGACTGGTAAGGATCTAGCACTGAGGTCTGAATGAAGGCAGACTTTGGCAGAGGATTTTGTCGTTGATCCTTTTCATTGCATTGCAAAACTGGCCTCAATTATACTGTTCAATATAACAGCCTCCACTCTTCATATAGACCAGCAGCCTCCAACCTTTTTGGCACCAGGGACTGTTTTTGTAGAAGACAACTTTTACACAGATTGGGGTTGGGGGAGTTGGGGAGACAGGAGGTAGAGCTCTGTCAGGCAGTAAGTAAGTAATGCCAGTGGCGTCCATGCACAGGGAGGAGGGAGGTGGGGATCCCTGGTAGAGAGCACCTGATAGTGTGTGGCTACTGCACTTATCCAAAATTGGAATTGTGTAAGGATTAAGGACTTCCATTGTACATATTAAGGAAAGGTTATGGTTTGAAATGACTCCTTATCGATGGGGAGTTGTGAGTTTCGTCAAGGTGGGCATCTGTCTATTTCCAGCTCAGTTGTTAAGTAGATTGTAGCACTGAGTTATACAACTTGAGACCCCCCTTCCTCCTCCTTGTGAACTTTTGGAGGTGGTTGGGGCACAGACTCATTTCTACTGATTTCCTAAAAGTGATCCAAGACAGTAATCACATTGTGAAAATCTGCCTCCATCTTCCTGTGCATTAGAGTCAAGTTCAGCATTTCATTTGTTGCTTGTGGTTTTTAAATGCAAGCATGCTATTAAATAAGTATGGGGAACAGAATACTTTATGCCTGAATGTGTTTCTTTGAATTGTCAGTATGTAGGCTAGTAGCTCAGGGAACAACCAAAACATGAGCCAATAGTGTGCTGGAGTAAATCCCTACCCTTCTGTTTGCCCTGCCACCCATGGAGCCCAGACCTCCTTGTTGGTGAGGTGAGCCTAGCAAAGAAGTCTGTCTCTAGTATCCTCCTCCCCATTGAAATGTCCGGGTGCCTGGGACCTCCCAACGTGTCACACCACTGGGAGGCTCTTAATAGAAGAACTCTGTGCCTCTGAGCTTCCTTGTTACCTCCCTCTAGTCAAAATAAACCTCATTCTTTCAGCCTGGTTCTCTTAGTTAATGTACAAAATGGCTGGGTGGCCTCTCTCAGAAAACATGTTTGTATTTTAAGCACCAAGGCATCTTGTCATGCCATGCCTTGATCTGAAGGAGGTACAGTCATGTGAGCACTTTCAGCAACATGGTCTGCAGGTTGGCACACCTTCTCAGTTTCTGGTCTGTACTCCATGATGGTCCCAACTTGCCTTCTTTTTGGAAGAGTGACTGGGAGTGTCAGCAGGAACAGTGGACCTCGTGCTGTCCTCCCATCACTCTCAGTGGTCACCAGGATCCAAATGTGAGTTGCGAAGACCTTTGTAATTGAATCCTGGGTTGTGTGGTACGTACCCTGGCCAAAGAAGCTATTTTCCAGTGGAGCCACATATCTTGTTAAGTCATACCCACCTGAAGCCTATCCAGTCTATCATCCACTCAGTAGGTGAAAAAGAAATCTAATGTGTTAGTGTAGACTAGACCAGACACCAACTACCTTAAAATAAATAAACATATATACCTACATATAAATGTATCATAGATACATAAGAATAATATAATGTGAGCATTTATGCATAAAAAATTCAAGATTGAGAAATATCAATGTAAATATTTATGGAACCTATATTTATACTAATTTAAATAATATAAAATATATTTGAAAACTAATATTTTTCCTCAATACCCCGGCTGATCATTTCCATACTCACTAGGCTACATACATCACCCTTCAGAGACCCTTGATCTAGAAAAACCATCTGCCATGTAAATGATGTGTTCAAGCATATCCATTATTTTTGAGATACAATGTGATAGATACATCGGCAATTTTCAACTGGTGTGCTGCAAGAATTTTTGAAACATGCAATACCTGATCTAGTCAGTCAGGGGCACTGACCTCTTTTTCCCTTAGTCTGTCAAATAAAAAATGACAACAGCCAACACAACAATAGCTGTCTGGTGTGAATGAATCAGTATTATACCCATTTCTGTCAGATCAGCAAAAAGTATATTTTTTGGTATGCTACAGTATTTTAGTAATTAGTTTATGTGTGCCATGAGATAAAAAGGTTGAAAATCGCTGTGATAGACACAATCTGGACTTGCGTTATTGCAGGGTGTTGTATGACTGAAGCCTTTCTTCCCTCAAAGCAGAATGGAAGGTGGACTTCTGCTCAGGAGACTGAGTCCTAGCTCCCAGCAAACAGAAACTGCCTTGTTTCTTTGGTTCACTTGTAAATTGACCGTCCCTCCCACTAGAACCTGGGCTCCTCCAGGCAGAGCCTTTTCTGTCTTCATTGGTTTGTTCCCAGTGCCCAGGTTCATGCTGAGCACAGAGAACACATCAATCAACGTGACGTGATTGCATTTAGCAAGTTTCATTTTGTGTATAAAATAGGCCAGTGGTTGATTCTCTTAATAACTAGTTCATTTTTTATAGTAAATTTGAAAAAAGTGCAACTCCATCATAACATCTCTCTCATACTTTGTAGCCTCTTTCCTTCAAAAGAACTCATTTCAAACAGAATATACCAATACAATTTAAAGATTTTAAAGAGTAAAACTCTTCGTTTTATATGCTAGTTGATAAATCTTGAATGATAAAATCAGAGCCACATAGATACTAATTCCACATTTGACCTAAAATCTCAGTTTTACTTGTCAGTTCTTTCACACTTAATACCCTTTATTAACAAATCAACCTGTTTTAGTAATTGAACCTAGAGAATTTGTGGTGATGTTTTACAGATGTGATATTTTGCTGTGATGCATTCTCTTTACACTTTAAAGCTTAGACTGCATGGGCAGCAGGAGGAAGCATGGGGGAGGAGAGGCGGAGAAATGGCTTTTAATGAAATGGGAGGCAGGCTGAGTTATGAGTTGTCTATTAGTCTTTGGAGCCAAGAAACAGGCGAGAAAGAGAGGCCGGCTCCCCAGACAGCTCCCACTCACTTTTATTGCAATGTCTTCCATGCCATCCTTCCTGACATTGGCATTTGTTGGGTTCATGGCAGGTTCCATGTGTCCCACAGCCAGGTTCACAGACAGCTAGAATCAAAGGAGAGAAAAAGAATGTTTCCTGAGCTTTCATTTTTCAACAGAATGACACAGCTGTTTTTCTTACAGTTCTTTAGAATGTGCTAGTTTTGGCTACATTTCCTAATTTTTTTTTTTTTTTCCTCCTAAGTTGATCTTCAGCTACAAGTTGGCTTGGGACTCACTGAGAAAGTCCTGAGAATGATCTTAAACTAAGCTTAATGCCTCTTATTCTCAGATGCTCGGCAGGACTTTGAAACTGCTGGGCAGTACAAGTTTATTTCCCTTAAGAAAACTCCTAAGAGTTAAAAAGTTCTGTTGTGTATGTGAATGTGTCTTAACTTTTCATATATATGTGGATCTCATATAACATCTTTGGTCTACGTAAGTGAAACATATATGTCAGTGAAGAAAGGTTAATAGTGATGCAATGGCAACATGCAGTAGGCACAGAAGTTACATTGTGTAAGATTGCAGCTACTTTAATTGTCCCATTCCCTGACTGATTGCATTCAGTGTACTTACGCTTTGAACAGAGGTCTCCTTGGTAACCTTTGGAGCACTTACATTTGCTTTTACCAATACATTTACCTCCGTTTCGACAGGGTTGTGGGCATTTGCCTAAACAGAGAAGAAAGCAAATAAGCAAGGAACTTAGTGCTTTGTTCAGAGATAATTACATTTTTCAAAGGAATTACAAAGCTTTGGGAGGATAAAGCTATTAAATGGCAGTTATTTCCACTTATTTCAGATCTAATCTGGCTTTGATTCTGTTGGAATTACTTTTTTGGAACAAATAGGTTAGTATTTTTACTTAAAACTTTGAATATCTATTTTCTATAATAAATGTGTTGTCCACATGCTATATTGACATTCCTTTTTTATTAATACAATTTTTTTTGAGTTGCTGGTAGCTCTGTTTAATTTTTTAAACTTTATTTTATTGTTGAATACAATTTTTACCTGATTCATAAGCACTGTAATTTAAAATATACTAAAAGCTGAGATATGATGACCCTGTGATTTTTTGTTATTTTTGAATGTCTTTTTTTCTGAAAGTAGACCTACACCTGTACCTGATGACTTCTGCCTTAGCCTAGGATTCTCCAGAAAGCAGGGCTTGCTTGCAGACAGTTTATTTGGGGAAGTGACCCTAGGAACCAGGAGTCGGGGGATGGGAACAGTGAGTCAGGGAAAGCCAACACGAAAGTATATTTGTGGGTAGGTCATCTCTGTGGCAGTCTAGCTCGATCCTGCTGCATCCTTCTAAGGAGCCCTGTAGAGGGCCCTGCAAGTCCTCTGAAAAGTGATGGGGGGGGGGGCACATTTATTCCATCAGCTCCTGTCTCCCACTGGTCAGGGTCAAACCATGGGGTGGTTTGTGCTTCTATTCTGCAACTGTATGAACACAGGCTGTACTTTTTTTTAGGACTCAGGGGGGGTTTTAGGTGGGAAGCAAGAGAAATATGGAACAGCTTAGATGAGATGCAATCAGGTTATAAACCCTGTACAAAACAGGTTGTCGTAGTGGTGGTTGGAGTGAACAGCTGGATATCAAAGGTACCTAGTACCACACCTATGCATTTTTTCTGGAGTGTCTTAATCCTAATAACACAGCATTCTTTGTTTATGTATATGTCAACTGAGTATTACTAATGTTGTCACGGATCTTTGGATCACAGGATTTTTTAGAGCTTAGATGTAAAAATTATATAATAATTTTCCTCTTATTATAGAAGCTACTTACTCTCCCTCTGCAATCTAGAGTTTGCTATCCTAAAGCTGATGTTTTCTTAAGAAGTAGAAGAGAAAGGTTTGTTCATTCAGAGTGGAAACCACATCCTATAACTGGCACGATGATGTTCAAAGAGAGTGAACAGCCATTAGATTTTGGTAGTGGAGGATATGATGGATATTTTGTTGTTGTTACTCTTTCTCTTTTATGCTTTAGCAGAATACTCATTACAAAGGCCTCTACGTAGGGAGAAGAAATTAAATCTTTATCCTAAAACAACCCATGTTTCATTCTCTAAGCTCTTCTTTTAATGGTGAAAGCTTTGAAAGAAGTGAACTACTATGTATTTTACTGCTAGCACTATGCTTGATATACATGAAGTGAATTCCATTATGAAAATCACTTTGCTAAAACTCTTTTCTTTTTATTGATTCAAAAGGACTTTCTTCATATATAAATCAAATGAAGCAGCATTTAGTCGTGATGACAATAATATAGAGTTAATATTGAGGTGTTAGAGTCTGTCAAAAACCTAGAATGCCATTAGATCTTTAACTTTTTCTGATGTATAAGGTGTTCCAGAAACAGGAATATCCTAATTACTAAAAATGACCTTTATAATAGAATACCACCTTTTCATTGATCATTAAAAATCCAAAAGGGTCCTTCTTGCTAGGTTTGGATACAAAGAAAAGCATTTACTATTTGGTCAAGATCCTAACTCTTACCTAGAGAAAAGGAATACCTAACTTTGAATTTCTATTTGCATTAAAAAAATCTGACTCCATCATATGCTTAAAACTGGACCATATCACAGTATTCTGCAATGCACTGAGGTTTCCCAAATAAGCAAGATGTGGGAAAGTAATTATATGGAAGCAAAGAAAGAGTACTTATTGTGAAATACTTGGTGAGCTAAAATTTCTCCACATTCTATGAGAAGTGAACTTGGTAACCAGGGACAATGCAGAGGGTGATCGGTGGGGAGTACTTTTCTTTGACTCCATGGGTCTTTTTATTTCCTTGGCAAGAGGGAAATGAGCACCCTTAGGTTCACTGCAGCCGGGGTGGAGGATGTTTTGTCTTGGTTGTCACATAACAGAAATGTGACTGCAAGCCAACTTTTAGAAGGCCATTCCTAGAGCAAACCTCATAAAGCTAAAACTTCATGAAGATTGTTTTAAAATTCAGAGTCTTCTAAGTGTCTTTAATATTGGCTTCCTTTTCCTGAAAAAATTTGGAAACAAATTCTATCTATTAGACAGTGGAAAACTGAGTCAACTTAAAGAGAGTACCTAAAAGAGGCCAGGGGTTGCAGGAAGATGAACAGATTTGACTCAGTTTAAACTTTAACGATTAGATAAGTCCAATGAGAACAATGAGATAAGGTATTGAGAAAATCAAGGCATTAAACTTCCTCTGCCTGTTGAATTGTGGGATAACTTAAATTTGCTACTCTGCTTCACATAGGAAAATGTTTAAAAATTTACAATAAGTACCAACAACCATCATGTCTGTGTCTGAAGATTATGGATGACTTATAGTTGTCTTGTTCAATATTCTAAGTTTTTTACAGAAAACGTTTTATAATAATCAGAACCCATTAAGTTATTTTAAAATTCATTTACCATAGACTATAAATAATTTGTGTGGTATTTTTAATTGAAAGTTCATTAAAAATTTTAGGGAACCTTAAATAACTACATGTAAATTATATCCAGATAACCTCTAATCATGATCTTATTTGTTAATCTCCAAGAGTACACCATAAACAAGTCAAAATGAAGCTTGAGAAGGTGTCAGTCCTACTAGAGGCCAGAAAAAAATATATAAATAACATTAAAAAAAGACAATATTTAAGTGTTGGCAAGGAGGTTGAATAATTGGAACCCTTGTAGGTTACTGATGGGAATGTAAAATGGTACAGTCTCTTTGGCAAATAGTTCAGCAGTTCCTCAAAAAATTAAACATTATGGTCTGGCAATTCCACTCCTAGGTATATATACCCAAGAGACCTGAAAACATATGTTCACATAAAAACCTATACACAAATCTTCATAGCAGCATTATTCATAATAGCCCCAAAGTGGAAACAAACAAATATCCATCAACTAATGAATGGATAAACAAAATGTGGCTGGTGTACCCACACAATGGAATATTATCCATCAATTAAAAGGATGCAATGACATTTGCTACAACATGCATGAGCCTTGGAAACATCATGCTAAGTGAAAGTAGTCAGGCATAGATAGCCCTATGATACACAATTCTACTTACATCAATAGGAATAGAAACAGAATAGGGAAATCTGAAGACAGAGAAAGTAGATTAGTATTTTCCAGGGTCTTGAGAAGAGGGAAATAAAGAATGATTGCTAATGGGTATAGGGGTTCTTTTGGAGATGATGGTATGTTCTGGTTTAGATAGAAGTGCTGTGTGGTTTTGTGAATATATTGTATACTTTTTAATGGTAAATTTTATGGTGTGTTAGATCTTAATTTAAAAGTAAAATTACATAAAATAGTAAGTGTTATATAGGTCATGAAACTGTTTCATCAATGGTCCAGCCATGAGAGAATATTCCAAAAGTCAAAGAATTACAAAAAAATTGTAGAGCCGTTATTATAGTTGAAAGTTATTTCTTTATTTGCTTTTAAAATTTCTTTCAATTTCTTCTTTATTTTCTGATGTATCCTATAAAAGCACAGGTTGTCATTTTTTAAAAAGAATACTTAATTCAACTTTTTATCTTTATTACACACCAGTGGTACTTTTCTACTGGTAGACCCATGTCCATATTTTTCTGGTAATATGTTTCCTGTAATAGAGACACAAAATTTCCTAAAAGAATGTGGTATAACTTGTGATAGGGATAATCAGGAGCTTTCAAAGGCCCACATTTTTGGTGTGGTTAGAAAAAAAAATAAGAATAGAAAACACTGTCTCTGCCAATGGAAAGGTCATAAACCTAGGGGCATGAAAGGACATACTTACATGAAGAGAAATGAGCCCATAAACCAAGATTCATAAACATGAACCAACTAACTATGTGAAGTCTGAGAGTAAGTACAGGGAGAAAATTGAGGGGACTAAGTTCATAGATATCTTTATCAGGACTGGGTAACTAATAAGAACAGAAACCACATCCTGACAATTAATTACATGTTCTATGGAAACTACAGAGGTATTTCATTTGAACTCTATAAAAAATGGTTACTTCATCTAGAACTCATTAAAGTACAAAAGCCCACAAATACATTAGAGGTTGAAAGTTAAAAATAGGAAGTCAGTATTACTCAATTTTGAACCCACTACAACTACGGAAACTATGGCTACACCAGATAGTGGTGTTTTACAGGTACAACACAGCTGGACATGAAAGCACCGTATCCCAGAACCTCTGGACAGTCATGGATATGCGCCCTCAGCAGATGTGCTCACACTGCTTTTGCACCTTCCTGAACAGAGCTTGGATGTTACCTGCCTCTGAATCATGAAGCAATCTAGAATGGGGTTCTTAAACTCATCTCTGAGTTTAAGGGGGAACTTCAGTGACTTGCTATGGGTTACATGGGTGGTAGGTGGTAAAGATAGGACAAACAGTTTGATACTCTGATTCCTAAAGCAATGATTCTCTACCATACCCCACCTGTAATTTTTTTCTGTATTGGAGCATGACAAATATATCATGAAGGTATAACAGGTTCCAATCTTAAGTTTGGAACTTAACAGCTCAGCTATTTTTTTTACAGAAATAAAAGCACTCATATGACACTTCATCAAACAAGATATAGAGCATTTTGGGCAGCCTATAAAGTTCCTTTGTGCTCCCAACCACAATTCTGGTTTTTGCCATCATCCATTAGTTTTGCCTATTCTTGAACTTCATAAAAATGGAATCAGGCAGTATGCACTTTTTTTGTGTCTGGCTTCTTTTACTTAACGTAAGATCTGTGCAGTTCATTCATGTTGTGTGTGCTATTAGTTTATTCTTTATTGCTATGCACCTTTTTCTCTCCTTTTTCTCCTTTCCCTCTTAGATAGGTTACTAAGCTCAGCCTAGTTTAAGCAACATGGCAGTGAGTAGCAGAGAAAAAAACACTCTCTATGCATGAGAGTTGGTGAGTCAATTCCAGCTATCTCAGAGCTCTGGCCTACATTTCTACATTCAGCTACTTCTAATAGCTCTGCACAATTAGAAGGGGACAAAATCACCATAAGCAAAACAACAGGCTGAGTATCCCAAACCCAGACACAACTTTGTCAGAGAGTATTTGCTCTAAGTCACCTGGGCTGAGCTTTGTCACTTGTTACCCCGCCTTCAGCCAAATGAATGGGGGCTGAATCTAGTGAAAAGAACCCCCTGGCCCGAAACCTTAAACAACTGATCCATTGTCTCTGGGCTTGAGATTGCTCATTGGTCAAATGCAGGGGTTACATGGAGTTTCTAAAGTCCCTAAAAATCAAAGAGAATGCAGAGTTTAGATACTCACTTATTTCACACTGTTCTCCCTCTAGTCCTGGAGGGCAAATACACTTTCCAGGGTAGAAACAGGTCCCTCCATTAAAGCAGGTAGTTGAACAGTTTGCTGTTAGAATGAATAACAGGGTATTGTATTAGACAGTACGTTAAATCTGAAAAAAAAAAAAAAACAACCCCCAAAACCTTCACTTACAGTTAGGGGATACTTAGGAGATATCTCCTACTCACCCATTTACTTAATGTAGTCATGTAAGCCACTTTACAAATACAGGAATTGGAACCAAGTGTGGGACCACTTGCAGACTCCCGCAACACAGCAGGATGCCGTACACATACATAGTGCCCACCCGTGGGGTTATCTTGTAGTGAAAAGAGGCACCGTGTGTTAAAAAATTATCTTTTCAATTTAATACAGACATCTATGCCCTTGAAAGGAGAAGATCAGTATAAGCCCCATCTCAAATGACATTTTTTAGAAATTAAAACACTATTTTTAACTCTCTAAGAAATTTGTTTTGAACTACCATACATGTGCAGACTTCACCCCAGCCAAATCCAATTCATGCCACCCTCCTCTCCAGTTAAGGACTCACTTAGCAGACCCTTTGCAAAGCTTCTCACTAATATGCTTGGGCTAGATTTGCCTAAAAGCTTTGCGATAGTGAAAGGGGGAAATAGAATGCCTAAAAAGAAGAAAAGCCCTACTTCCACACAATGCTCTGTTGAAACCCTTCCGAAAATTTTAAGATATAAGAGGAAGAAAATGGGAAAAACTTCCAAAGAGAAAATATTCACAGTTGAAACAGATAAAAGGAGAAGTCCTAAGTATTAGGATCAAGCAAAGGAGAAAGCAACTTTTTTTTTTTTTCTTCTGAATAATAACAGAGATTCAGTCATCTGTAATTAAAAATTTTTGATTTTATGATGTTTGGAAGAAGGGACAATTATATTCAGGAAAAGACAGCCGGTTGACCTTTGTGAGACCCCACAGGCAGGAGAGTGGCAGCACTGTAAGCCAGAAGGATGAAGAAGTTGGATATATTGCTATGGAAGTCCAATTCACTGGATTAACCAGGTAAAAATCAGTGTGTACTTAATTCACTGTAAAACCTTACCCCTGGCTGGTGGCTCAGTGAATAAGGCGCCAGCCTGCAAACCCAAAGGTTGCTGGTTCAATTCCCAGCCAGCGCACATAACCAGGTTGCAAGCCAGGTCTCCAGCCAGGTCTGTAGCTGGAGGCAGGTGAAAGGCAACCATACATTGATGCTTCTCTCCCTCTCTGCCTCTTCCCTTCCCCTTTCTCTGAAAATAATTAATAAAATCTTTAAAAAAAAAAAAAAAAAAAAACCTTGCTGTCAACTTCTGGAATGTGGCTGCTTGCTGGCACCTAAAATAGAGGGAGGATAGAAATGGGGATGGGGGAGAGCAAATATCTAAAAATAGACCAGTTAGCTCATTCTATAAAGGAGATTAAAATAAGAGCTTGGAGTTTCAGCAATTTCATTTATATGGCCCATGTGTTCTTGTCCTGTATAAAGCAGGCCAAAGCTGGCTATAGATGAGCAAAAGCTGAAGTAAGCTCCTAGTAGGAAAACCAGAAAGGAAATCCAAAAGTTAATAAGTGTGTGCTTTCTTTGTGATAAAGAAGTCCAGCTAGATAGAATGTGTGTGAATACCATGCCTCTTAAATGAGAAAACTTTTTGTTTAAAATTCCAAGTATCTCTCAGCTTAAGACAGCGATGTACTCCTTTTGGCAAAAATCAAGCCCCTTAAGGCGGGGAGGGGTAGGGAGCAGCAGCATTTAGGTGCAGGATTTAGGATTTACAATTTGGATTTGGGAGAACCCAAAAGAGTTTCCCCTTTGCTACTTGGTGCTACTGTTGTTAGGTCTGGACAGCTGTGTGTGCGTGTCCCCTCTCCCCACCTGTCCCTGTTTCTCCTGGGGGTAATAAAATGTGAAAACATCAGGATTAGTGCCCACTTGGCCACACCCCTTTGGGCACCATCCCTTATTAGCATGGAGAATTCAGTGAGCCTGGGAGGTTGTCTGAAAGTTAGAGAATATGACAAAGCTGGTTATAAAATTTGGCCACACTCTTAGTATTTGTATAATATTTTACCATCCTGACTACACTCTTATACATTTCCCCTGTGCAATGATTCTTGTCCAGAAAAGTGAGCCACAGACACTAAGTGATTTTCACAAGTATCAAGGGTACTAGGCCAATGATTAACCACTCCATTCCTGAAGTTTGTGAAGATGTCCCAACAGCCGATGAAAATTAATCCTAATGTTTCTTTAAATGTGTAGTGCTAAGTGTCGCTGGTTTGATTCCCAGTCAGGGCACATACCAAGGTTGCAAGCCAGGTCTCCAACCAGGTCTGTAGCTGGAGGCAGGTAAAAGGCAACCATACATTGATTTTTCTCTCCCTTTCTTTCTCCCTTCCCTTCTCTCTAAAAATAATGAATAAAATCTTTTAAAAAAAAAAATGTGTAGTACTAAGGTCTAGCTCCATACCAGTAATTAAACTTTTTTTCAGAAGCTCTATATTCCCTCCTGGCCAATAAAAATACTTTTTGTTGTGGTTCTAAAATGTAAAATATTACCAAATGTAAAATATACTAGAATACAGGTAATCATATTCCCTAAACAGTGATCATGTAGCATTTGTGAAACCATGCCAATAGGAAAACAGTGCAATTGTCCCTAGCTGGTATGGCTCAATTGGCTGAGTGCTGGCCTGTGAACTGAAAGGTCACTGGTTCAATTCCCAATCAGGGCACATGTCTGGGTTACAGGTCAGGTCCCCAGTTGTGGGCCTGCAAGAGGCAACCAACCAAGGTTTCTCTCACATATCAATGTTTCTCTATTTTTCCCTTCCTTCCCCTTTCTCTAAAAAAATAACTACAATTAAAAAACAATACATTCCACTGTGCAAACTACACCAGTAACAGCCATATCTTATGTAAGCTGGCCTCTCACATGTTTTCGTTAAACCTGTTAATACTTGAGTTCTTCGTCCAAACCTCTGAAGGATTTGCTTTATTTCCTAATAGCTTCAATATAACATGAATTCAATTCTGCTTCAAGATTTTCCTAATTTTGCAATAGCTGAACACTAAATTTAGACAAGTGGAAAAAAAGATTCACAATAAAGAATATCACCCACTGGCTGTTGATCATTATCAGTGTCATTAGTGCTTTATGAATACAAATTTTTAAAAGATTTTATTTTTTTATTTGTAGAGAGAGGGGTGGGAGAAAAGGAGAGAAATGTAGATTGGTCTGCAACTCAGGCATGTGCCCCAACCAGGAACTGAACCAGCAACCCTTTGGTTCACAGGCCAAGGCTCAATGCACTGAGCCATGCCAGCCATGGCAAATACAAATTTTTTAAATTCTTTTTTTATCCAGTGCTCAACTTTTAAAAGATTACTTGATAGTAAAAGGTTAGATGGTCTCATACATTATCTCAGTTAACTGTAGGGTAAGGGATGAGGGGTCAATGGCTTCATTTTTAGTATAGAAATGGAAAAAGCATAACTCACAGAGAAATCAAATTATTTGCCCAGATCCAGCATCACTTATGAAATGGTGACCTGAGTGTCAACATGGGACACTGGAAGATGTGAATCTGGATCAATCTACTTAAGCTCCATAAACCTCATTTATCTGGGAATGTGATGACTAAAACTATCTCGTGAGGCAGAGGCAAGGAAGGGGAGCAGTTTAGACAAGAACCTAGTATAAAGGAACCACGGACATGGACAACAGGTGGGATTGACTGCGGGGGGGAATGGGTGGGTGGGGAGGGGGGCAGAGGGGAGCAAAAAGGGGATGGATGTAATACAACAATAAAATTTTTTAAAAAAACCTGTATATCTCAAAAGGCTACTGAGAATAAAATCAGATACTTGTATAAAAGTACTGTGTATCAGAAAATAGCAGGCAATCAAAATTATTATCCTTACTCATGCAAAGAGGTCTTTCCTTTAGCTTTTCTTTCCTTTTTTTTAAAGCTGCTTATTTCAATCTTAATTGGTGCTAATTGCATTACCACTGAAAAGACATTTCTCAAAAATAGCACTCATTTTATTTCAAGCATACATTTGTTTTTAAAAATAGTGCTCTACTCATGCAATTAGCATGTTTGACACAAGGATAATTTCATTCAATGAATACACTTTACAGGATATTTAATTTTTTTTCCATAAAAGATGTGAACCTGGCAAAATAACAGATGTCTTATAAAGAGTATGAATCATTCAATAATAGTTTAGGGCCAAGTTTGAATTCACTTTATAAGAGTAAAGTCAGGCTGTGATGCTGCATTATAGGTAGGAGGAACCTGATCTCTCAGGAATATGATCTGGAAACAAAGCATTGAGTTGGGGGTCAGTGAACTTCTAGGTCAGGCCATTTAGAACAGGTTGTTTCATTTCTTAGAAGTTCACCCATAAAACGGATTAGAACCTTCCCAAACCACTGTGGCAGGGACAGCCAGTTGCTCACAAAAATACAGGCTCCCCTTCCAAAAAGTTGTCAGTGGAAGACAGCTGTCCAGCCAGAGAATTAACCATGGGGTTAATTCCTACCTATGGAATAGGTGGGGAAATTTTGTGGGTCACTTCTGAGCCTGTTTTGTGTGTGTGTGTGTTTTGTAAGCAGTGCCTACTCCAGTCTACCTTTCTCTGCTTGTTGGCTGGATCCAAAGAGCTCCAAAGCTCTAGGCAGGACCACCAAAGGAAGGCACTGTACGGAGAAAAGCTGCCCTGTCCACTGACCAGGTACTCCTGCACAGGAGAATTCTGTGAGTGGAAATAAACTTCTACTGTGTTAAGCTACACTAAGACTTGGGGTTAAAGTTATTACAACAGCCAGCTAAGTGATACACCCTGATTACAATACTGTTAATGAAGCATGATGATATATTAAATATATGTCTTTGACCAAACATTTAAATAGTAAAAATAACTTTGTTCTTAAAAATATATACTATTACCTTTATCACAATTGACTCCATAGAATCCAGGTGGGCAAATGCAGAAACCAGGAGTAACACAAAGCCCACCATTCATACATCGTGGTGCACAAAGGGCTAGTAGGGAGAGAGAGCTCTGATTAAGGCCAAATAGGGTTTTGGGGCAGGAGCATTGTAGAAATGCCAATAATGTAACAGGCCTACATGTTTAAGCTTTGTGGTTGGCTAAAAAATGGTTACCCTTTAGACATACAACTTCTCTGTATCAAAAATTATTTTGCTGCTATGAATCAGACTATCTTTTCATATCAGACTATTTTTTAATCAATTTCATGGAAGAAAATTTTGGAATTGTTCCATCTGAATGGCTGATCAAAATTTGCCCAGAATCATTATTTCAAGTAACATGTGGTCTTAAGACTATAATTTTTCCTGTTCTATTTTCTTGATCTTCTAGTTCCAAAATAAATGCAAACATGAAAATATCTTATTTCTTGAAGAATATTTTCATTATTTTGGTCAAATAAACTCTTAGTATTTAAGTATTTCATTTCATGGTTAGTACATATGTTCTTGTTTATCTCAAGATATATATATATATATATCTTGATACATATATATATATATAACTTCCTTAATAGTGACTTCACTTAAATAGATATACTCACTATACAAATGATATTCATCCTCCCCCCTTTTTTTTTTTTTTTTGCATAGAGCAACTTAATAACTCAGGTGTAGACTTAATTGTGAATTAAGCTACTTTTTCACTGGAGTAGAAACTTGAATCAATCATAATGCAAGCTTTTAAAAGCTAGTTTAAGTAGAGGGGAAAAAACCCTCAAAACTTTTATAAGATTATGTCTAAGCATAGTGCATATAATAGTTAATATTTGGGGGGAGGAGTGGCCACAAAGAATGTAGACATCATGTCCAAATTCTCCAACCCTGTCACTAAATATTTGTATTTACCAGAAACCTACTCCTAGAAGTGATACCTTCCAATAGCTCTTCTATGGCTTTTTAAAGATACTACAAATCCTTATCATGTGACCAGAGAAATAATTTCAGGGAATGTGTAACATGCAGGGCTCCTGTGTGATATCCATTTCATTAGGGAGCAAACAAGGAAGCTGTCTTTACCTTTCTCACAGTGAGGTCCGTAGAATCCATCAGGACACTCACAGACACGTCTTTCATTACAAAACCCTCCGTTTCGGCACCCTCCTGGGCATTCAGCTTCACGAAAGAGAAATAAGATCAAATGGATGTCTTTGAAATCATGCTGGATAACTTAGAGCAAGTATGAAGAGGTAGTTGGTCATTTTTGCCTCAGGGCTCCAATGATCATAATTTATCGAATATGGATACTTCTACCACTTTCTCTCTACCACTTGTACTTCACTATGTCTTCTTCAAAGTTAATATTTTGCATCTCATAATCTTATTTCCAACAGTTGGGGGCTTGTGGAAGAAGGCAAAGCAAGCCTTATTCTACCTTTATCTCCAATCAATCTGCTGTACCTCCTTAAATTTATGCTAGAATAGAATGATTGACAGTGCCCTCAATATTTGCTGTCAGAGGGTGGAATGGCCTCTTGGTTCATCTTTACAGCATGGAAAGCTCCCAGAGCTTAATTCTATGCTGGAAAAGCTTGTGCCAGGATGGAAAAGAAGCCAGACCTTCATGCTTAAAGGGGCATCAGGGTGTTGAGGTGCCCTTTCCCAGCAGAGATTGCTAGCATGATGGTGGTACCCTATCCTCCAGGGAGGTCAGCAGTACCAAGTTTTGGGCAGATGGTGGGGAGTGTTGCTTTCACAGGTGGCAGTTGCTGGTAATGACTGCCAACCTTACGATGAGGATCCAGAAGAAGAGGGGGGAAATTCATGACCACAGATAAGATATCCCTGGTGACTCCCAAAGATTATATTGGAGGATGGGCAGGAGGTAGAAGACAAGGCATTTTGAAGGAGGTATTAGAATATCTAAAATTGTGAGTGGGGTCAAAACAGATAAAAGTCTTTCTTATGCCTATACTCACCCTTGTGTTTTTCACCCTCTCCTCCCATCAGTGTGATTATAATTATACAAACATTTATCTACCTACCTATCTATAATTGTTGATCCAAATCACACCTGGAAGCCTTATGAGCTTTCTCTTGATTCACTATCACTGATTACCTTGTTGACACGTTTTAAAGAAGATAGCATTTTGAGGCGTCTGTAGGATAGTGTTGCCTTCAGAATTCATTACAATCACATTCACTTCAAATGCTGCTACTCCATCTTGTTTCCCAAGGCATGGGAAACCAACTTGAACAACTAAAGAAAAAGAAAGTATTGACAAACAGTTTAGCAAGTCCATTCTAGTTTTACCAACATCTCAGTAAGAGAGTCTAAGAACAAAGCAACAATGTTCACATTTCATTATTTGACATTCTTGTACCTCCATCAGAGTAGGGAGTGTATGTTGTTTGTAGTTTGTCTTGTACTATTTTGAAAACATTTTCTCTGAAAATTAAAGGTACAAATATGCTACACAGATTAATTAGGGGAAGAAACTTTGTGGGCATCCTCACCAGCCTCTATCTAATCCAAAAAACAGCTAAAAATCAGTATTTCTGGATCCATTAAATAAAGCCTTATAAATAACACCCCAATAGTTTATTTTTACTCTGTGCTTAAAAGTGACAAAATAGCTTTTTTGGAAATATTCTGTAGCTCAGACCAAACTGCTATCATTGGATTAAGTTAATGAAGTCAATTTTTCTCAGGCTATTTGTTCACATTAAGAAGTGTCCATATCTTGGTGATCTACAAGAGAGTTTGGTGTGATGAAATAATCTCATGATGGCCTTATATCTAATGGTTTAGGTCCCTAAAAAGGAGGCCACTTCTGTTTTGTGAGTCTAGCAGTCACTTGGGGTGTGTATGTTGACTTAGGAACTAACGATGTTGCTATACAGTCCAGAGAGGGTGAGAAACTATATGAGAATATCCATAAGTCATTGGATGGAAATTGGCTCAAGTCATTGGCTAAGAGGCTAGCTATATAAATTTCTAAAATCCATGTGATTATCATAACATGTCTGGTGGGACTGATCTGGCTGATCTAATTGACTTTAGTTTCTCCTTATAAATAGGAAGAAATATTGCTAATAGGTGTACACATGAAATTTTGCATCATTTTGATTTGTATGGCAATAATAGTTACTGCCGGGTTTAGGAAAATTATACCAAGCCAAGAAAAATTCATTCCCTTAGAGTTTTCATAAACCTTTCCTCTAGGTTTATAAGAAATAATGAACTGGAAATTTGTCTGCTCTTTTTCATAAGGCATTGCATACAAAGTGATCATACAATCTTCTTAACATGCTTTGGCAACCAAAAACTCCTGTCAAGGTTTTGGCACTGTTAGTGTTCATTACTGTGCCATTCTCAAAATAACATGGATTTCTGATTCCCCTGAATCTTAAGATGTTGGCATTGCAATAATCAATTAAATGATGAAAAGGATATATATATATATATATATATATATATATATATATATATATACAGATATTTAAACTGAAATAAAGGGAGTTGTTTCTGAAGTTCCAGAGTAAAATTGTCCCTATTGAAAGCCTTGATTCAATGAAATCTTATATGTGAAAACAACAATTTATACAAAACACAAAAATCCATTGCAGGGATTTCCATTTCAGGAGGAAGAAAAGATGCTGACAAATAATTTCTTACAACTGTTCAATCTTTTATAATTTTCACTGTGTTCAACTATAAAATTTTATTCACCTTTCTCATGAATCTTTTTAAATTTGCTTGATTATTATTTTTTAATTAAATGTATTGAGGTAACATTGGTTTATCAAATTATATAGGTTTCAGGTGTATAATTTTATATGTCATCTGTATATTACATCGTGTGTCTGCCACCCAAAGTCAAATCTTCCATCACCAAAAACTAGATGGCGACATAGGTAAACATGGCACGCCTCCTTGCACAACCACATCAAAATTACAACTAACATATAGAACAACTATCACTCAGAACTGTCAGAAATCAAAATGAATGAAAATCTGACAATGACGGAATTAAAAAACAGACCCCCCCAAAAAAAAACAAAACCCATCCATCCAGACTGATAGAAGGGAAGGACATGCAGCACTGGTTGGTCCCACATCCAAGTGTGATGGATAAAAATTCAGGAAGAATACCAGCCCAACACCAGGCTCCCCAGACCAGGGTTCCATGGCCAGGAAGATAAGCACCCCCAAACTTTTTATGGCTGCAAAAACCAGTGGGGATTGAGTCAATGGGAGAAATTATTCGAGTCCCAAGCAGTTAGTTCCTCTTAAGGAACCCACACACAGACCCACCTACTCAGACTCACCCACTCTGAGCTCCAGCATTGGGTAACAGCTTGGAAGACGCCAGCGGCATAAAGGGGGTTAAGTGAAGTGTCTGGTACCTAGGTGAGAACTGGAGGACAGTTTTCTCCCAGACAGAAAGGCAGGCCATTGTCCCTTTTTTGTTCATACTTTGGATCTTCTTTTTCGTAAATAAGTCCCTTTAACATTTCATATAACAATGGTTTGGTGATGATGAACTCCTTTAGTTTTTGCTTCTTTCAGAAGCTCTTTATCTGCCCTTTCATTCTAAATGATAGCTTTGCTGGTTAGAGCAATCTTGGCCCTACTTTTCATGACTGAATGTTTCTTGCCAATCCCTGCAAGCCTGCAAAGTTTCTTTTGAGAAACCTGCTGATAGTCTTGTGGGAACTCCCCTGTAAATAACTAACTTCTTTTCCCTTGCTGGTTTTAAGATTCTCTTTATCTTTAACATTTGGCATTTTAATTATGATGTGTCTTGGAATGGGCCTCTTTGTATCCATTTTGTTTGGGACTCTGTGCTTCCTGGACTTGCATGTGTATTTCCTTCACCATATTAGGGAAGTTATTTTCATTGTTTTTTTCCAAATAGATTGCTTGCTCTTATCTTCCCCTTTTGGCTCCCCTATGATACAAATATTAGAATGCTTGAAGTTGTCTCAGAGTTTGCTTACATTATCCTCATCTTTTTTTATTTCCTTTGATTCTTTTTTCTTCTTATTGTTCTGATTGTCTTTTGCTTCTTTATGTTCCAAATCATTGATTTGACCCTTGGTTTCATCCCCTCTACTGTTGTTTTCCTGTAAATTGTTCTTCCTTTCAATTAATGCATCCTTCATTTCTGACTAGCTCTTTTTTATGCTGCTGAGGTCCTCACAAAGTTCCTCACGCATTCTTATAACCAGTGTTTTGAGCTCTGCATCTGATAGATTGATTATCTCCATTTCATTTTGCTCTCTTTCTGGAGTTTTCATCTGTTCTTTCATTTGGGCCACATTCTTTGTCTCCTCATTTTGGCAATCTCCCTGTGTTTGTTTCTTTGTGTTAGAGCTGCTATGACTCCCTCTGTTGGTAGTATGGCCTAATGTGGTAGATATTCTATAGGTTATAGCGGCACAGCCTCCCCTGTCACCTAAGCTTGATACTTGAGGTGCACCCTTCATGTGGGCTGAGTACACCCTCCTCTTGTAGTTGAGCCTTGATTGCTGTTGGCAGGTCAATGGGAGGGACTTACCTAAGCCAGTCAGCTGCAAGGACTGGTTGTGACCACTGACCACCAACCTCCACCCTCTATGGAGAATCAGCTGTGCAGGGGCAGGGTGGTGGTGCTCCACCATGGTCTGTAATTGTCTACTGGGTATCAGATTCTTGGGATTCCCAGGTGATGCCACCTGTGTCCTGCCTGGGGCCACCCTGCCTGAGCTATAAAGCAATCTGAGATGCTGCTACTTGTGCTGGGCATGGAGATTCCCCAGTGAAGCCATGCTGTGAGTCTAAGCTGGCTGCCTGCTAGTGCTGGGCCTGGGGCCCCTTAGCAAGAGGTATGGGGGCTCACTGAGGCTGGCTGTTGCTTATTTGATAAGATTTAGGAAGTTGTGAAGCATGAGCTAAGATCGGCCATTGAAAAAGTCAGTTAACAGTTTCCTGGGTCCAGAAGTTGGGTGGGACATAGTCTCTGGGGATGTCCAGGGTAGGGCAAACTTAGATATGACACCTGCCTGCCAGTGCTGTGGCTGTGTCAGGGGAGGATTCAGAAATGGACGATGTCTGAATCTGGGAGAAAGCTGTCCAGATAACTTTAGTTCCTCCCTTTATGCCACTGGTGTCTTTCAAGCTGCTCCCCCTGTGCTGTAGCTCAGAGGGAGTGAGTCTGGGGAGTCTGTGTGTGGGTTCTTTTAGGGGAACTGCTGAGACTCCAGAAATTTCTTCCATTGACTCATACCCCACTGGTGTTTGCAGCCGGAAGTTATGGGGACTTATCTTTTTGGTACTGGAACCCTGTGCTGGTGGGGTTGGGACTACTCACTTCTAAGAAATTCCTCCCAAAAATCTTTTCCATAATACATGAGAGTGGGACCAGCCTAATCAGCATTTCCACCTCTCCTACCAGTCTAAATAGTTGTAATTTTGATGTGGTTGTGTGAGGAGACAATCCATTTTTATCTAGGCCATCATCTTGACCAGAGTCCCTTTATTTGTTTTTGTAATCCCCGCATCTAATATTTGTCTGTCAACCTAGGCAACGACAGCCACAAAGATATACCTTATGGGTGACACGCCTATACACCTTTATACACACAGCACTTTGCACATATACACATGCATGCTCACACACATACATGGAAAGACAAAAATTCACCAGTGGGCGATATGGAGAGTAAAACTGTGTACTCAGAAAAATATGTCCAAACAAAAAGAGACATTGAAAACAGAAAGAGCACAGTCACTCTCAAGGACTAATAGAAATATGAAAGTTACATTGTGCTTTTGCAGCAATAAGCACATGAGTAGAGAGCCAGTTTTACCAAAGTCAGATGAAATCAGGCCAGATGCTATAGAATCCAGTGCAGTCTAGGTTGTATGATCAAAACTGAGGTAAATTAAAACATTCAGAAAAACTAAAGCAGACTGAACGTAACCCACATGGCATTGAAGTACATGCTTATGTGCAGTTGATTCTATGTAATGAGCTCTTAGCTAAAGTAAACAACAAACATATTCTGATTAAATATCTCTTCCACACTAGTGGGCATGGTGCTCATATAACCTCAGTCTCTGGTTACTCAAGCAACGACCCTCACAAGGGAAAAGGTGAGAAAGGTGGAAGAGAGCTCATTCTCAACACCATGTGATTCAGCGCTGCTCCATAACTATACATCATCCCACACAAATAGTCATCGGTGCCCCAAGCTGTGCTGACAAGCATTCATTCTCTCAGCAAATACTGCACATCTACCCTGAGCTTCACTTTGTGCTAAGAACTGGGTCACCAAGAAGATGGTCCTTCCAGCATTAGCACCTATTTTAAAGTTTCTAGACACTGGATTCCTGAAAGTCTTGACTGAAAACACTACTGCTCTGTTGGTTTCATGGTCTGACAGAGACAGAGTGTTCAAAGAGGCAAAGCCTTGGCTTTATGGAAATTTTATGTTTTTTGTTATCCAACTCAGTAATTTTACGGAACCACCCTGCAGTTTGTATTTCCTGTTTTTGTTCCCTACAGATGCCAGAAGGCAAGCACTTTGTAACCGTTAAAGATCAAGTTTTCTTTTTCAATGTTTAGGCATGTAAGAGTCTGTGGGATAAAAGAACAGCTTAGCAGCTTGGGGGTATAAAATAGACCAGAAGAATAATGAACACTACCTGAATGCTTAGGACCAAAGACACACTGATTTGGTTACTTTTTAATAATTCAAGGTACCCTCATTGCTCCTACTGTGGGGACTAAGCTAATGAGGCTAATGAATAACTGCCCTGAAATGGACCGAAATTCCCATAAACTTCTTGCACCTGCATTTTTGCAAACAAATCCTACATCTGCCTCCAAAACCTACATGTGTGGGGGAGGAATTGTACATGCAGAGTGTGTGTGAGTATGTGTGTGTGTGTGTCTGTCACCTGGTCCCAGAGGTTGGTTCTTTTCCAAGTCACTTGGCCCAAAGCATCATCCATTTTTCCTCTAAATTTTATTACTTATAAAGATTCTAAACTATTAGAACATGATGTATCTAAACATGATCTATTAAAATAGTCTCACGTCATATGTTCAACATCATTTTGTTTCAATATTCAAAAAAAGTAGAATTTCAATAAGCTTTTTCCACTACACATAAAAAGTGAATAAAGCTGGGAAGAGTTAAGATACAAGCATTAAATTAGTAATTCAAAAATTCAAGACCTTTTGGAAGTTGAATAGGTATAACTGTAATTAATTTAATTACGATTCTTTTTTAAGGTTTTATTTCATTATCTTTAGAAAGAGGGGAAGGGAGAGAGACAGAGAGGGAGAGAGACATCAATGTATGGTTGCTTTTCACCTGCCTCCAGCTGCAGACCTGACTGGAGACCTGGTTTGCAACCTGGTTATATGCCCTGGCTGGGGAATCGAACCAGAGACCTTTGGGTTCGCAGGCCGGCGCCTTATCCACTGTGCTACCAGCCAGGGCTAATTATGAATTGTTATGGGCTGCAATGAGCTTGTATTCTTTTAATGATCAGACAAAGACAAAGGGTAAACTTCTAAACAAGAAATGGAAATTGAGAGACATATTTTGTATTTTTTATTCCTGTTTTTTTTTTTAAAGCAAAATATTTAATCAAGAAAAATTTTATAGAAAATTATCTCTGACTAAAAAGGAACATGGCATGAGACATGTGACATGCTGTCATCCACATGACGTGGCCATTTTCCAAGAACTTGGTGTCCAGAGTGTCTTTCTTGTCTCCATGATGTATAAAGCCTAGCAGTACCTTCTGAATGGAAATGGGACATCCTTATCTCTGGAATGGGATATTCATAGCCCTGAGGCTACAAATCACAGGCAAATGCATCTCCAGAACTCCCAGCCTAATTAATTCACATGGGCTTCCTAGAACCTCAAACCCATCTAGATTGGAAGCAGATTCTCCAGGAGGGCTGCAAGGACAGCCCTGGGATGACCCAAAAGAAACTCAGATTTACTCTTTCTGTCTGCATCCACACTGGCACTCATGCCAGGAAATTAGGAAAACTCTGCTATTCAGCCCCCACCTCTTCTAATGCTGGGGATGTGGCGATACTAGCCATTGGAAGTAGCAGACAACTGCAAACTGAAAATGGGCTTTGTAAGGATGCCTGATTTCTAGATTATTTCATAGATTTAAATGAGCTTCTAATGAGTTCTTCATTTGATACCTGACAAAATTATTCTGATATTCCTCCAGAAGAATAAGACTAATTTTTCAAAAAGGTTATGCTATCAATATTTGTAAATATTATAAAAGTACAAATACTACAGTATTAGAGCAAATAACATGCTCTAAAACAATCCCTTATGTATAAAAGAAGTTAATATGAAATAAAAAGCATATCTTGAATCAATTCAACCTCTCAAATTGGTAAATTTGATGACTTAGAAAAATAATTTAGGTTAGAACCTTACTTCATACTACTGCCAAAGTAACTTTTTATAAAACCCAAAAATAGGAATTAATTTCCAAGCATAAAAGTAATTTAAAAATTACAAAAGAAAAGATAGGTTTGACCATGTAGAATTTTAAAGCCCCTGCAAATTTCACCTCCCTCAAAGAATATACATAAATAATAAATTGAAAAGAATTGTATTAAAGGGTAAAATATACTTACCACTAGGGAGCTTTGCAAATTAGAAAGAACATTTATTTTTTGATATAAAAATGAACATGGTACGTAAACATTTAAAATTGTGTATTAGATAAAAGAAAATGTTCTACTTCATTGGGAATTTTAGGAAGTCCAATAAAAAGATCATTGAGAAACTACTTTTCACTTTTTTTTAAAATTATGGAACACTTCACAAATTTGCATGTCACCCTTGAATGGGGGCCATGTTAATTTTCTCTGTAGCATTCCAATTTTAGTATATGTGCTGCCAAAGCGAGTACTGCTTTTCACTTTTTAAATCAGCAAAATAGTTCACATGATTAATAACCCATGTTGATGAGGTTACCTACAGTAAGCAGGTATTCTCCCACACTGTTAGTTAGGATGCAAATGGGTGCAAGCTTTGTGCAAAGTAATTGCATTTTGATACTTTGTTCTAAGAGCCTTTCCAAAAGATCATAGTTCTAAGAATTTATTTTACCAAAATAATGTAATGAATACAAGATTTTGACATACATTAATCAACATGTATTTTCTGAATGCCTGCTGTGTGTTGGCGGTTGTGGTGAATTAAAAATAAAAACCAGAACTTCCCAGTGACCATCTATTACTTAAAAAGGATGTGTATTCTGATATTTCTAGATTCGAACCCTGAAAATAATCTAAGTAACACATCATACAGGAATGAATAAGTAAATTATGGTATGTTCACAAAATGGAATATAATAAGGCCATCAAAAATAACTTTTGGGAAAAACCTATGACACAGGAAAATGCTTGTGTTAAAATGTTAAAAGCAGGGGAGCAAAAAGGGGATGGATGTAATACAACAACAATAAAATAAAATAAATGTTAAAAGCAAAACAAGTTATGAGGCAAAGCCAAATTTGTAATTTTACCACAATTATGAAAAAATATATGTTCATAGAAGAAAAGACTGCATGAATATATTTGAACATGTTAATATACATGATTTATTTTTCTCAAAGTTGTAAAATCACTCCCATTCTAATTTTTTGTCCAAAGGATATAAAGACATAACTGAGCTACTCTAAAATCAAGCAATCTTTTCAGGAAAGTATTCCATAATCCCTCTAATGGGTGACATCTGGATCTTAAATATTATTCTCATCATCATTACATTTTTAAGGGTAAACCTTTCTCTGAAGCAAAGACCACCTACCTGAGGCCTTGTGAGGCACTGTTCCCAGCAGGGGCACATTGACAGTTGGATCTGCCATGATGCCTTTATCCAGAGAGCGCAAGGACAGAAATTCATAGAAGTATTCTGCCTACAACAAAAGGCATTGACAGTCAGTACCATGGAAACCACAGAGTGTGAGAAGGCACTTTTCAACTCATCATCATCCCTTTGATGGGAGGGTTGACATTTTTCACTACAGGAACTCTGGAACACACAACATCTAAAATATTGTGTAGGCAGAATTCACCCTTCAGGCTTTAGAGCTATAGAATTAGCCTCTCTGTTTGAACAGAAGTAATCTTTTAAACATATTAATAACATTCATCCAAAATATCCACAAGGTAAACTCTTAGCTTTAACAATCTTATTTAGTTGCTGTCTCTTAAAAGGATTGAAAAAATGCTCTCAAGGAAACAAGTGATGTCAACATAATCAACTAGCCCTTAGAAAATAAAATTCATCTCAGCTTCTTGGGTACTTCTTTAATTCTTTTCAAATAGGCAGTGAGTCTTTTTGGAAAGCTGCAGTAATAAGGAATAATGAAAGAAGAAATCTATTGGCAAAAGACAATATTAAAGTCCAAAATTTAATGATCTTAATGTTAATGTTTTTCAGTGCCATTCCCTTCAAGAGGTTTATATTTAAGATCTCTACTTAATTATGGAGAGAAAAGCCTAACATTGCAAAACTCACCACCATAATATGACAAGCTATAAAACATTATATTATAAACATTTTCATTTTCCCACTAGCTCTAGTTGAACAAATGGTTCCTGCTACCTGAAAAAACATAAAATATTGGAATTGGTGATGCATAATCTCACTGCAGAGCTTTAGCTTTGATTCTTAACTGATTCTCAAACTAGGTTATTAAAAGAGTTTGGAATATAAACAGTATGTTCTTAGGAATATAAAGTAATATATCCACTTAGGAATATATAACAATCAATATATAAGGCAGATGCTTAAATGAGAGTTAAACAAGTTCTGCCTGGTTCTGCAGTTATCTGTAGAGATAAACAGAATTTGGATGGGTTAATAAAGGAAATTAATTACATAAGCATGAGCTAGAAAGAGGTTAAAAAAGAATATAGCTTTTCTTATATACAGTATAAAATTTATTTTCCAACATAGATATTAAAGAGATACATAGTAGATATTCACACAACTGGCTGCTTTAAAGGATAGTATCAGGTGGGTTAGGCTTTAAGGGCCTTTCATGAGGGTGATAATGCGAAGGGGTGATCTCGGTTGCTCCAGGGACATTTTCTACACTTGCAATGAGCTGAAAAACACCTCCTGGTTTCCCTGATCCAAAAGAAGCCCCTTCATTGACCAAATTCTCACTGTACCCCCTTCTCTGAGTTGCATCACTGCTTCTAGAAGATCACTCTGAGGGTCCCCTAGAAAGGTAAGAATTTTGTGAATTAATTTTTTAATGTATTCATAGGCAGGCTCTGAGGATAAAGGGTCATATGACAGTAAATTCTTCCTCTAAGGGAAGGCGGAAGATTGCAAGAAGTCTGATGAAAGAGTTGTCAGGAAAGGTATTTCAATTTGGAATGAACTCCTTCAAAAATGAGAACATTATTTCTGTCCCTGAAAGAAAATGAATGACTATTAAAAGTGGAGGACTACTTAGCTTTTCACAAATCCTGGTATTTTAAATGACTTCCCCAGTTACACTTCCCTTTACACTTTACTAATAATATTTATCATTTAATTGATATGAACAGATTCTGTGCTGGATGTACTTATAATTAACCATTTGGAATCATTTATATTATAGTAATAACAACTAGTAACAATGATACAACAACATCCATGTGCCAAAACTTATTCTAAACATTGGTATCAACAGTACATATAATAACGGGAAAGAATTGAGTGGATGGAGCGTAAACACTTTGAAAGCAAAGCTTTTCGGTGGCTATATCACTTCCAATATTTTGTAATAAATCATTTGCTGCTTTTTGATTAAATCATCTAGCTTTATCACGTTATAAATTAAATCTATGTTTATAGGGTGGTATATTTAAAATCACATTTATAAAAACTAATTTCAGTAAGTTTTTCAAATTAAATTTATTGGGGTGACATTTGTTAATAAGATTATATGAGTTTCAGGTGTACAATTCTGTAATACATCATCTGTATATTTTATCATGTGCTCATTACCCAGTCTAGCTTTTCACCATTTATCTGATCCCCTTTACCATCTGCAATCTCTCCCTATCTCTCTTCCCCTCTGGTAACCTTCATATTGCTGTCTGTGTCTGTGGGTTTTTGTTTTATTTGTGTTTGTTAATTTGTTGCTTTCTGTTTTATATTCTACATATGAGCCAAGTTATATGGTTCTTGTCCTTTTCCAACTGATTTATTTTGCTTAGCACGATACTCTCAAGATCTATCCATGTTGTCACAAATGGCAGTATTTCATATTTTCTTATGGCTGAGTAGTATTCCATTGTATATATTTGTACCCCAGTAAGTTTTTAGAACCATTTTATGTATTACAAGCAAAAGGGTGAAAGATTAGACAAAGATTAAAATAATGATTTTATAGGACTGGTAACTGATTTTCCCTTTTTCTCTTTTTAAATTTTTCTACATGTGTTTTCATACCTTTTATAGTAAAACAAATGAGTATTTTAAAAAACATTAATCATGTATTCTGCTTTAATTTTAAGTGACTGATGATATTTGTATAATTTTCTGAGCATAGATGAAATATTCTTCCTGGACTTCTATTTAGTGCAACTGTGCTAATTAACAATTTCATTTAAAACTCTTGTATATCTCCTTGAAGGTGTGCTTCAAGAAAAGAATACTCACTCTATTATAGTACTTTATTAATGTCTATTCCCAAAACATTTGATGATGTTCAAAGAATATGGAAATGAAAGAACTCCACCCAGGGTCTAGAAACAACTCCACAGAGCAGTGATTTTCGACCTCTCATCTGATGGTGCATGTAAACTAATTACTAAACTTCTGCAGCACACCAAAAATTATATTTTATTGCTCTGACAAAAAGTAGGTATAATTTGGTTCATTCACACCAGAATGCTATTGTTGTGTTGGCTATTGTCATTTTATATGTGACAATCTAAGGAAAAAGAGGTCAGTGGCTCTAAGTCAGGCATTGCATGCTTTAAAAATTCTTGCAGCACACCAGTTGAAAATCGCTGGCATGGAGCATTTGGGTCTCTTGTTGTAGCTTTTGAGTATAGTCACATTAAGTAGGCTGGGAAGTGCAGAATCCGCTATATTCAGTATCAGATTTTATAATTAGTGTTGGCATGACTGCTCAACATGATGCATTTAGGCTTAATAGACTTCTCTGGACAGCCAATACTCTGATCTTGTCAACAAGAAATTTCACCTACAGAGGATTTAGGGTGTCCCTTTGCCTCCTTTGAGAATTGGTAGATTAAAGTCAGTAGGTTTTTCTACTGCAGTGCAAAGATTGTATCACAGGTCAAGTTCATTGCAACAGTTTCTCACTTGAATCCTCTGAGCAAAAGGCAGTTGCCACAGTCAACCTTTTTGTCTTTCTTGTTGAAGATGGTAGTGTTTGTATAATCGCTTCCAAACCTCTCCACTGGAAAAACCTAAATTCTATGCCAAAGGGAACAGAGCCAGCCTTTGCATTTGGGGACAGGTTTCACAAAGTATAGATTTATTACTTAGATAAAAGAAAGAGCATGAACTGTAATAGGGAGGTGGCGTATTAGAGAGCATGTAACTTCTATTAGGAAAAAGTACATTTGTTTCATTAAATGATACTAGTGGAAACACAGGTAGAGGCAAATAGGGAGCTTGCCTACTTGAAAGATTGCCTTGTATTCGAATGAAGAATGGGTCTATTCAGGAGAATAATTCACTGCTAAATTAAATTGCTAAGATCTTGCTGGTCTGGGTTGCCATGCAATAAATTTTCTTTCCATGGAGAAGTACAAAAGGCAGGCAGATTGTATCAAGAAAGGAATGCTGGAGTCCATTTAACTTGCTGCTAAGAGACTTGGCTGAATATTAGGGTTGTTCCTTTCAGAAATGAAGACGGTATCATTTAAACAGCAAAGTGGGACAACTCATAAGGCCTTCACTCTGGCACTCTTTGGGGAGGGGGGTGGTGGTTCAGGGGCTGGGGGGAGGCAAGAGAATTGCATTAACCATTGGGAGGAATGGAGAAAAATCCACTTATTTCTTTACCACCTTTATAGTTCTGGGTTTACAGTGTATACTTAATCCAATAAGCACAATAATCACAGGAACCTCTGAATCAAGAATCAAAAGTTCTTTATACAACCATGAAGGCTTTCAAAGAGGCTCTCAAACCTCTTTAATCTCATGTACCCTGATGCTGACCCTAGTGCTCATGGGAAAACACTACAACAACAAAGGTATCATATTTGTCCCAAACAAAATTTCAGGCTGTTGAGAGGTGCAAAACAGAGATGCCTAGGGTTTCACACTTGAGAAGTAATATTTGCTGAGAGTTGACCATACTCCAGTCACTGTTCATTTCTTCCTCACAACAACCTCCTATTTTTATAGCATAAAAGTATGTCCAGATGAACAGGGCATGGAGTATGAGAATTATGAAAAATATAAAGTAGCCCCTACACTGTGAAGGACAAGGAGTAATCTACTAAAATGACCAAGAAAAGAAAATAGTTCAATGTTAAAGTCCCAAAAAAAACACATAAACATGCCCAGTGCTTCAAAGAATGACACCTGAATGTCTAGACCCAAAATTGCCAGATCTCACATTCTTCTTTGGCATTTTTCTTGTCACCTGTCTGCAAAACTTTATCCTTCAAACTCAAAACTCATTATCCTTGGATTCTGTGACACTCTCTCTCCTCACATGTCTTGAGTTGCCTACGTTTCCTCTTTAACTCTCCTCCCCTCAGCTCATGAACATGGAGAAGTGCTATGACTCAGGCCTCAGCTCTTCTGTCTTTATATTCTGTCATCAAGTTTGTGCTCTCACAAGGATGGAACTGCTTCCTTCCTGGAAGTGGTGCTCAATGTGAACCATTCACCCTGCCTCTGGGCCACACTGGCCCAGCTGGAGCCTGAATCATTATCAAAAGCATTATCATTTTTCCAAGAACAAAGGTACTGAACCTCAGATTTGTTACAGTTTCTTGCCTCTATCTCATCTACTGATACCCAGACACCAAAATTTTATCCTTTCTCATTATGTATCTTTTGATGCTCTCCTCTCCTTTCCTACTCACTGCTTCCTTCCTAACCCAGCCTTTATTTTCTTTTATTGGCATTACTATAACTTTCTCTGAAATATCATCTTACCTCCCATTTAAAAATATGTGCCATAATATAAACCAACATATCTAATTAAAACATAACTTTTGCCATGTCACAAGCAGCTCCTTTCTCCCCTGATCTTCCAAGATAAGACTTTGAGCCTGTTACGTGTCCTCCAGTCTGGCTCCAAATTTTATTTCTTAATTTTTTATTTTAACTTTTCAATTACAGTTTGCTTTCAATATTTTGTACTGGCTTCAGGTGACCAACACAGTAGTTAGATAATCTCATACTTGACAAAGTGATCCTCCCTCCCCCATATTTCTAGTACCCACTTGGCATCATATGTAGTTATCCCAACATTATTGACCCTATTCCCTATGCTGTACTTCACATCCCATGACTATTTGCAACTACCAGTATGTACTTCTTAATCTCTTTACCTCTTTCACTCAGTCCCCTCTGGCAACCACCAGTCCACTATCTGTGTCTATGAGTCGGCTTCAGTTGTATTTGTTCATTTATTTTGTCCTTTTGATTACTACTCTTCTACAGGTGTCCCCTTCTGAAAGTTGGCTGGCCTGCTCTGAACTTACCATAGCCATGCCTCTATACCAGTGTTTCACCAATACTAACCTGTGATAGAACTTAAATCAGCTTGGCCCTTAAAGATATATCACCATACATTATTATTAAACTTTTCACAGGTGTAGGTCATGTATCATCATATATATTTTGAATTCTTTGTAGTTAAAGATGGGGTCCCATTTTTCCCAACACTCTTTTGAGAAGTCATATAGCATGATACACAAGCAAGGCTTTTAGTAAGTATTTGCTGGATGAATGAATAATCCACTGAGACGCATCAAGATGCATAAGCTTGTTCCTGAACGTGCTATTGTGGTGAAATGGCATTGTCTCCTATTCCACGGACAGGCAGCAGCTTGTCGACTGCTAAATTACTTTTATAGGTCAAAAGATTTTCTTTTTTATATGTTGGATTTATTGGGGTGACATGGTTAATAAAACCATACAGGTTTCAAATGTACAACTCAACAAAACATCACCTGCTTACTATATTGTGCACTCACCTCCCAAAGTAAAGTCTCTTCCTGCCATCATTTGTCCCCTCTTTCCCCTCTTCCACCTCTCCACACCACCATTCCCCTCTGGTAATCACCATACTGTTGTCTGCATCTGTGCAGATGTGTTTTTTAGTAATCCCTTCCCTTTTTTCACCCAGCCCCTCTAACCCTCCTCTTTCACAGCTGTCAGTCTACGTATTCTATGTATCTACAAGTATTTCTATTTTGTTTGTTAGTTTATTTTGTTCGTGAGGTTCCACATATAAGTGAAATCATATGATATTTGTCTTTCTCTGACTGCTTATTTCACTTAACATAATACTCTCCAGGTCAATCCATGCTGTTGAAAAAGGTACAATTTTCTTCTTTTTTATGGCCAAGAAGTATTTCATTGTGAAAGTGTACCACAACTTTTTATCCACTCATCTACTGATGGACACTTGGGCTGCTTCCATATCTTGGTGATTGTAAATAATACTGCAATGAACATAGGGGTGCTTATGTTCTTTAGAATTAGTGTTTTGAGTTTCTTTATATGTACCTCAGAAAGTGGAATCACTGGGCTTACTTTGCTGTGTGGCTAGTCACCGCAGCATACATAGAGAATAGAGGACACTTTTTTAAGAGCAATCAAAGGACACATTGACATTTGATATCCAGCCAATCTGTGTGTAGACTGTAACTGTTTTATGCTTGGACAAACCTAGGTAATGAGACTTCCAGAAAGAATGTAAGCAGATAGTGTAAACAAGGTGCAGTTCTGAAACATGACTTTGTTCAATGCTCTTCAGGTTCGTATTACCCACTTGGGTCTCCTTCTATACATTACATTTAATTATAATTTTGTGTAATTTATATAATTTTACAACTTTATAAGTTTTGTAAAATTGTATACATTTATATGAATTTTTCCTTCTGTCAATTACATATGTAATTGCAACATCACTCAGAAACTGTGAAATGTTAACGATGACTTTTTTCCTGACTTCTTTTAAAACTGGCTCTAAGAAGAGTTTTCCAGAAACAAAAAGAAAAAACTTTTCTCTTGCAGAGTAGTTATTTAATTACTTCACTGATCTTGGTTTAAATTGACATTTAAATGAACATTGCTTAAAGATGGAATCTCAGTTGGCCTAGTTCTTCTGTTCTAGTAATTGTTTTTATACACACTAGACCAAGTCAGAGGGCTGGGTGGAGAGAGTGAAGCTATTGGAATATAATGGTAATATTAAAACTTAAAGTCCAAGTAAACACATCCAGGACGAAAGTTTTGTAAACTAAAACTGGCAGGAGATCACACGGTTTGGCTTCGCATAAATCTGAAATATCTAAAACATTTCCATTTTTTTTCCTTCTACGGTTTGGAATCACTATTGCTCATGCAAACCAGAAACAGACCAAGATATCTGACAAATCACTGTCTAGTCACTGTCTTTTAAGATATGAAAGCAACACAATAGAATGCTGTGTTGCTATTTTGCATTAGATAAAACCCAAAGCTAGAGGTCATTTTTTAATGTTGAGGGAAGGGTCACAAGGGTATAGAAAAGTAAAGCACTAGAGAATGGCAAAGTTTTTTTAAATCCTGATTAAGACTGACAAAGGTTAGGAGTGGGGGGGGGGGTGTAACAGTATAAACACAAAGTAATCTGTAAACAAAATACAGTCCCTAGTCAGCACACTGCTTTCACCAGATTGCCAAAATTTTCCATGAAAAGGGTAATGTAGGCAGCAGTGGGGCTTCTGAAAACTTCATTCCTCATTCCTCGAGGCTTCTGGGACAAGTGGCTCCTTCTCACAGTAAGCCTGCCTTAATTCAAGCATTTACAAAGTCAATGCCAACCTAAAATCTGGGCACTGAGAAGAAGGACAGTGTTAAGCAATATTGGGTGGGGTAAGGTAAAAGACTAAGGAAAGAAAACTTCAAAAAGACTAAGGAAAGAAAACTTCATTACAAGTGGTACAGCTGTCACTTAAGGGACAAAGGACAATCCAAATAGAAGGTGCGGGAAGAGAAACTGGAGGTTCTTGGAAGCACAGCTCAAAGTTTTTCCTAGATACTAAGAATAATAATAATTTTTTAAGATTTTATTTATTATTTTTAGAAAGAAGGGCAGGGAAAGAGGAAGAAAGGGAGAGAAGAACCAATGTATGGTTGCCTTTCACCAGCTTCCAGGTACAGACCTGGCTGGAGACCTGGCTTGCAACCTGGTTATGTGCCCTGGCTGGGGAATCGAACCAGTGACCTCTGGGTTCGCAAACTGGTGCCTATCCACTGAGCCATCAGCCAGGGCATAAGACAATAATTATTGAAGAATATGGGAGGTATTCTACATAGAGGAGATGAGAGAAGGTTTCAGTTCTGAAAAGGGGAAAGGAATCCCTTTTCTGTTTTTTTCCTCTCATATCAAGATTTATGTTTGACTATTTCTTTTCAAATGATTTAACATTAGGTCATATTTTTCTTAGTTTTAGCTTCAGGTACTTTTCTGAAATTCCTAGATATATTTTTTTATTGAATACACATGGACGGTATTAACTTATTATTGTGATGATAACCAGAAAAAAAACAGGCTTTCCCCCTTTAACTTTATGTTTTGAAAAAATGTATTAAACTACTTTGGTAAATGAAACATGCCTTAATTTGACTTCTTTATTCATATAATTGCAATTAGATATATCAGAATACTACATTACAAGATATATCCAGTGAACAGTTGTTCTGTTCCTATCTAAGAGCCAAACAGAAAAACATAAGTATGTAACTTTATAGTTACAGATTTTTAAAGTCCAAAACTTAGGGAACAAGTCTTACTAGGAGAAGATGCAACTAACAGTCATCACCATAAATTGTTTTTATACTTTAGAAAAAGCCATTGTCTAGAACATAGAGCACAATCAGCCTTTTAAATTTTCTAAGTTCCTCTAGATATTTGCTATTTTAAAATTGTTGCTCATGCATGTATGATTCATCCTCCTTAAGAAAAAGAGAAACTGAGGCTGAAATGAAGCAATCCCCTGGAGAACACTGATGATGAAAATTCATAATCTGAGAACTGGTTAAATTTATGTGGGCAATACAACAACAATAAAATTAAAAAAAAAAAGTTTAGAAAAAAAATTTATGTGGGCAACTTCAGTTGCCCCCTAATGCTCCTGAGAAGTTTATTTAAACATCACTGGTCTCTCCCTTCCCCTGCACATCATTCCATAGATTACCCAAAGTCCTCCTCTCATTCCTGCTATCATTACTCAACTGATGACCTCAAAGAAAACAGAGATTGCTAGATGTGAATTTTCTCAACTTTTTCTCCATGCACCTACAAAAGTCTACGTCCAGATTCAATCCTGCTTTTTTCCATGTCCTGTGAGATTGGCTCCATAAATAACGTCATCATCCCTTATATATATTAATGTGATGAAAAGGTTCAAAATCCAACTGTGTCTCTTCCAGCCTATCTTTCTTCCTTCCTGGCATTACAATGCTTCCAGAGGAGTACATAGTCATGGCCTCAGTGTTCTTACCCATAAGTCTTCAGCTTACTACAGCATGGCTTTTGTCTCCATTACTATTAAAATGTTTTCACAAAACATCACTGATGACGCCCAAGTTGTCATTGAACACTTTTCCACCTTAATCTTTTCTGTATTCTCTGAAAATTTTTATTACAATCAACTTCTCTTCTTTTTTGACCTATATGTAGCAACAACAGTCTCTTTGAGCTTTCCTTTTCCTTCTCTGATCAATCTTTCTTCAGTGACCTTCATGTTCTTTTCTTTGTATACCTACACCTTACAAAGAGTTCAAACTGTGGGCCCAATGCACCCTTAGAGAATCCATAGCATGTGTATATGACTAAATGGAGACCAGACCTTAGCTCTTTCATCATAGTCCTAGAGGAGTCTATGGCTCAAAAACATTCAAGAAATACTGCCTTAAATGCCGATGTCCCTGGGAAACAACTTCTGGTCTGCTCTTTATGCTTCTGTTCTGCTTGTGGGGTATCTTATCTGTTGTGTGACTTCAATTCCCATTTACATTTCAGTGACCTCCCATTTTATCTCCAGTTGACCCACTTTTTTGAGCTCTAGATTCATATCAACAGCTGTCTACCAGACATCACCCCTTGGACTTAACATATTAGAACCAAACTAATTATCTTCCCAATGCAGCTTTCTCTTATTTTTTAAATACATATTCTTTCAATTCCTTTTTCCCCCTTTACTTTTTATTGTTAACACTGTTGCATATGCTTCTGATTTCTCTCTTTTTGTCCCCCTCCCAGCTCCCATTGCCCCTCCCCTCTGGCCATCACCACACTAGTCCGTGTCCATGGGTTATGCGTATATGTTCTTTAGCTAATTCCTTCACCTTATTTCATCTAGTACCCCCTTTCTTTATATAACAAGTACTATATACCTGATTGCCCAAGAAATAAACTTAGCAGTCTTTCTAAATTTTCTCTCACCAAACATCTCCACAAAGTTTCATTGATTTCTTAAATCTATTCCATCCTTTTCCTTCCTACTGTTACTACCAAAATTCAGACATTTCTTACCCATGTTTCTGTAGTTGTCCCTAAAGTATCTCCCTATTAACTCATAACCTCAAGATTTGTCTCTCCTTTTAGAAATACAAATTGGTAGTTACAAAATAGTCATAGGGATATAGGGTACAGCATAGGGAATATAATCAATAATATTATAATAACTATATACGATCATATGGTGCCAGGTGGGTATTAGAAATGTCAGGGGGTGGACATTATGTAAAGTATATAATCGTCTATGCTGTACACCTGAAGCTAATACAAAATAATATTGAATATAAACTATAATTGAAAAGTGAAAAAAAGGTTAAAAAGATGTATCCCCTCCAATTTATACCATCATCCAGTTTTCTTCCTAAATGTCAATTGGACCATATCACTGCTTCCACTTATAACCCATAATAGTTTTTTTTTTGTGTGTGTGTGTGTTTAATATTTTATTTATTATATTTAGAGAGAGGGGTAGGGAGATAGAGAGAGAGAGGGAGAAAGATATCAATGTATGGTTGCCTTTAACCTGCCTCCAACTACTACAGACCTGGCTGGAGACCTGGCTTGCAACCTGGTTATGTGCCCTGACTGGTACTTTATCCACTGTGCTACCAGCCAGGACTCTTTTAATCACAGAGAAGAGTTCATCTATAGCTTGTATCTGGCTGTGCCTGTCTCTCTGCCTCTTCTCTTGTGTCTTCCCTTGCATGCCTTGACCCAGCCACAGCAAGCTCTGAGTCCACTGAACCACCATGCTCTCTCATGAACCCTGCTCCTTACTCTAGGCCTGGAATGTTTACTCCCTGCAAAACTGACTTGCCTTTCCAGGCTCAGGTGAAATGTAACCTCTTTGTAAAGCTTTCCTACTCCCCAAGCTTCTTTCCTACACCTTTCCTTACCTTTACTATTGTACTTAGAGTAACAGTTTATTTACTTGTCTTCCCCATTAAACTTTCCTCTGTGGGAGAGACATGACTCTTATTTGAATCCCTGGTGACTAACATGTTCTTTATTGCTCAAAAACTGTTTATAAAAAGTGAATACAAGTTTTAAATCAGATTAGTCATATTAAAAAGAAAAAAAGGTAACTCATGTCTTACCATGTTCAGTACAAGTTACAAAATTTCTAACACAAAATGAAAAAGAAACCCAAGTATACTTAATGCAGGCTTGATTGACAGCGGTAGGCAATGAGATCCCAACCATAAGTCAGCAGGAAATGGGAGGTAATGGAGCCACGCTGGTCCTGAGCTGGCTGTCCATGGACACAGCTAACAACAGGCCAAATAACAACATCCACAGGCAGGTGTGAATTGGGGTGATATTTTGGCTACAGTCAGACCAACTTAGCTTGAATTCTAATACCACTACTTACTAGCTGGCCTTGGGCAAAGTCTTAGCCTGTTCTTCATTTAACTTATATGTATTGAGTGTGCCAAGCACTAGGCGCTGTGCATGCCCACAATGCCAAGGATGAGTAAAAACAGACCTAGTGTTTGTCCTCATGGAGAAACCTGTCTGGCTTTCAGGCTGGGAGAAAATTGATCATTAATCAAATAATTATAAAATTAAGTCTATAATGAAGTGCTTCAGAGGCCAAGTGTTTTGCACTTCAAGAATACGTAGTTTGATTTAGCTTAGGGGTCAAGAAAGGCTTGCCTGAGGAAAAAGGGCACAACTAGGATCTGTGCAACAAAGTTAAACATGTGAAAGAAGGGGCAGCATTTTTACCAGAAGAAAGATCAGGTGCATTAATTCTGACAGGACCGTGGCAAGCATGAGGAATGGAAGAGAGGCCAGCACCTATCTGACAGCATTGTTGCAGGGATTAAAATGAACAATGTGTACAGTAGGTAGCAAGTGTTGGTACATAGTAAGCACTCAACAAATGGTAGTCATTATTAACAGGACCAATACAGAAGTGAATAGCCACTCTTACTGGTGGGGTGTGGCAGCAGAAGTTTCTTGACAGTGGGAGAACCCATAGGTAGAAAGGAGCAGCCTGGGGATCTCTGGGTATCTGGAACTGGAGGAGGGTGATGAAAGGGGTTCTTTCTTACTGTCCTGAGGGACATCAGCCATGTGCTGTGTGTATAGGGAGAAGTGTGCAAAAGAAGAGCAGGGCTGTGAAAATAGTCTAAAAATCTTTTCCTTTTCAGATATGAGTTTCTAGTTCAGGTTAGCCTATATAGGCAAAGTTGCAATTATCTTATTTCTTGAGCTTTAAAACAAATTAGAAGTGTCTCATTGAACTATTCACTTACAGGAAAGTTAGAGGACAGAAGAACAAATAAAACTACTCCACAAAGATGTAATCAGGAAAATTTAGGCTCTGAGAAACTCTACAGGCCAAAAACCCAGTTAACTCACCAGAAAGTTGTAGGGATAAAGAAAGGAGAGAAGTGGGTGGGAACCTATAAATTAAGAGAGACCCGAGAAACTTATCAACCAATCCTAATGGGTGACCTTTCTCGGATTTTCAGTCAAATAAGCAGACCTTTTAAAACGTAGGACATTTATGAGAGATGGTTGGAAATTTAACTGGATATTTGATTACATTAGGAAATGATGTTTAATAGTGTTAAGGTTTTTCTTCAAGTTATTTTCCTAGATACATCCGTTTCTCGAAGGCAGGGACTAAGATTCCTGTAGCACTCACCTTGCCTAACACAGTACTAGACAACATGAGCAATAAATACTACTGACTGAAACCAGTGCTTTAAAACACACACACACACACACACACACACACACACAATACTATCTGTTGTTTTTTGTCAGAAAAGTTTCTACAGCCATACAGGTAGGTGACTATGAGTGTTAGAAAACTTGTATAAATAATTGAGCAAATATCTGGGCTGAAGCACTCCAGCAGAAGGACTAGTTGGTGCCAAGTACTTATTGTGGGATGGTATCTGGAAGGGTCAGGCAATAGCAGGGAGGCCAGTGAGGCAAGGCTGCAGTGTTTGAGGTTCTGCATTATCTAGCCACAGGGGAAGCACTGCCCTGCCACAGGCAAATGGTCAGGGGCTCCCAGTGATGGAACCCAGGAAAGGGCCCATGATGAGAAGATCCAGTTCTAAACACCCACTGGGGCCAGAGTTAAACATTGTAGCTGTTTACATCAGCGCCCTGTCTTTTATCTCTAGTTTCTCTTTTCCGCACCCTCCACCTGCACACCAGCCTTCCAGCCCTGCAGGAGCAGGAGGTGATCCAGTGAGAAGAGGCAACCTATTATCTCTGGCTGACTAGAGAAATTCTAGCATCTGCCTGGGGATTCCTCCAAAGGCCCGGGGAGGAAGTAACCTAAAGGGTAGGGCTGTAGGGCTCTGTGAGAAAGAGTAAGGATTGCTCTGTGTGTTTACACATGGAGGCATTTTGCTGATTTGGTGCAGAGTTTTAAGCCCCTAAATCTTTATTAGGATTTTAAGAGCCAAAGAGGGGGCAGCAGTCTTTCTATTTTGCCCACTTGACAGATGACAGAATATTAGGACAACTCTGAACTCTCCTTTATTACTTTTTAATTATTACATGTTACATGTAATTTTCTCATTTCTAAGAATTGTCTTCTATAAATTTTTAGTACTTGCAGTTCCCCTTCTTAGATGTAAACCTAGCTAATGATAATTGCTCTCTTCCGAGAAACACAGTGAATGACAGTACTTTATAGTCAAAATAAACAGTTCTGGGGCAGATGTGAGCAGAAACCATAGTCAGGCTGGTTCATTTTTTAAAAAGGCACATTAAAGCTGAACCAGCTGTCATCTTTTAGTGATGACTGTTGATCTGATGTGATGAGAGCAAGTTCACACACGTGGACGGGTTGGTTCCGCTCCCAGATGGTCTGGAACACCGTTAACTCGTACAGACTGATTCTGCTGCTGGTTCAGCCTTCTAAGCTTTTGTTCTTGGGGCTCAGAGGACAGCCTTGCAGTTCAGGATAAAGCTCCTCTAACACACCATTACCAAAGAATAGCCTTTTGATTATGATCTCATGAAAGTATAATCAATAACTTACATAAGTTAAAACCATGGCAAACAGTGATGGTCCTGTAATTGGACCTTTATGAATTCCATATGTAACAGTCTCTGTATTAGCTAGCAGCCTTGCGTAATGCTTCTATCTCTTCCCCAAATAGAGCCGTTGAACTTTCTTAAAAGGCTATGAAACTTTTCATAGCTACTGTCAGCCTTGAACTGCCCAGGCTCCTAAGATAGGGTGTGGGTACCTAATGGGCAGGATTTCTGGAAAGCTTAAAAGGATAAATATTTTCCCCAAATCCATTAGACACTCATTTGTGTAAAGCAATTTAATCAAAGCCAGTAACTTTTTACTTAATTACATGGCTTGTGTGCTTTAAAAAATATATCAAAGACTTTTCCAATAAATCATTGTTAAAAACATAAGTGGAAAATATATTCATTTAGTAAAGGCATGCTCTCATGTGACATTCTCAAATGATGGGGACTTGGTGAGTAAGCCATTATGTCATTATCTAAAATTTATATTCATTCTCTCTCTCTCTCTCTCTCTCTCTCTCTCTCTCTCTCTCTCTCTCTCTTTCTCTCTCTTTCTCTCTCTCTCCCCCTCCCTCCCTCTCAGCTAAATTAAGTTATGACTCAATTTAAAATATAGGTTTTTCATGTAACTTAATTGACTTCATCTTGGAAAGAAGGGCAATCAGTTTATGAGAGAATGTTTGGAAAGTAAAGTACCCAACCCAGGCCTCTGGCAGTTCAAAACAAAACAATAGTTTTCTGATCTAAGAGGACAAAGAAGTCTGAATTGAAGGAACACTTAATGAGAGAATAAAAGATACCCAAAAAAGATTAGTCCCATCTTTTTGGACTAAATATCAGATTTTTCAAGTGAGATGAGACAAAGCCAAAACCAATGAGTAATAAAGGGACACATCAAAGGAGTTATTTTTGCATTCTGGCCTCCTCCCCCACCCTGGTGTCACCTGATTCAGTTTTGTTACCTGTTAACATTTTTTTTCTTTTGAAACACATTAAAAAGTTGCCAAAGCTAATTTCCAACACATTTATATACATTTAGATTCCTTAGCTCAAAATATCCCTGCTCAAGTGGACTTGATGGTGCTACTGCCACTATATAAAACATGAAAATATGTTGCTAGCTCTCGAATTAAAATTTTTACCAACCTATTTTCAGTTGTCCAATTTTTTAAAAGATATTTTTATTTATTATTTTTAGAGAGAGAGGGAGAGAGACATCAATGTACGGTTGCCTTTCACTTGCCTCCAGGTACAGGCCTAGCTGGAGACCTGGCTTGCAACCTGGTTATGTGCCATGGCTGGGAATCGAACCAGCGACCTTTGGGTTTGCAGGCTGGCACCTATCCACTGAGCCACCACCCAGGGCAGTTGTCCAATTTTATTTGGCAAAAGTAATCTCAAATGTCTTGTACACACGCAAAAGAAAAGATGATCAAAGAAGACCAATAATATCAATGGGGAGAAGGATCTGGCTTCTAACATCTTCAGTTTGACTGTTGTTTAAGAAAATATCAGTGAACTGGTTTTGGTTCCAAGTTATGACAGATGAACAGGCTACATAAAGAGGAAAAGAAACAGACCACTGGGAAAACTGGATGTGTGCACATCAGCAGGGCTGATAGGATCTGAATTGTGATTTGTGTGAATGTGTGGAAGCTAAAAGGCACTGAGAAATGGATCTCCTGTATTCACCATTTCTTTCAGTAGAGGGCAGAGATGGGGGGAGGTGGCTCTGGATATTATAGACCTGACAGCACCAGCATCTGTTATCATGGCTCTTTTAAAACCCCAAAGAATAACCTACAAGTCAGCATACAGGCACAAGGAGCAAACAGTGCCTTGCTAAATTGTTCTTTCTCAAAAGAGAGGACAGGAAGCAACAGAGAGTCTACCTCTATTTCAAAGTTACTGTTGATTCCTTCTCTCAATGAGGAAGTTTAATCCTTACCATTCTATGGGATGGGTGAACAATCAGTTTAAAAGCCATACCCAAAGCATAACCCTATGTCAGCCTGGTATACATACTGGGTGGTATTTCATTCAGCTTGTTCTTGGAAACAATCTATTAGGTATTCTTATTAGTGACTTTCATAAACAAACTATGAAAGTGGTCACAAAAGCTGTAGACTTTCTTAAACTAATTAGGTTTTAATATACTGAAGTACCTAATAATTCTTAACCAATTAAATATGACAACATTAAAACTGAAATAAAATTTTCAGGCTTAAACAACCAACTACATAATGGGTTGCATAATGGAAACATAAATGGGGCAGCTGAGACTGCCCCATTTAAAGCAAATCAGATTTGGAAAATCATAGTTTACCACAAGCTGAATATGAGTTAGCAATTTTATACTACATGGAAATCAACTTGATTATCAAACTTGTATGTAAAATTCTTTTCATGCTATGAATTACATATACTACTATTTATTTTAAATAATATGAATGAATTAGAATTCAGAAAGGCATAACTAAGTTTATGAAAACCATTTAAGAAGTCTTTTGAAGAAGTGTTTTTGAAAATTAAGTATTCAAATTGATCACTTCGAGCTCATTGTTGTCTATAGTTCTTGATGGGTTTCTTTTCTTTTCTACATATTATTCTGGAAAACCAGTACTGATTTCCTATAAATGAATTTTGGTGGTTGTTTTCAAGTCCTGAAAACTATATAAAAAATAAATGAGATTTCGTTGTAGCAAGGATGATTCTGTATAGAGATAGTGTGGGCCATCAAAATTTTGAAACACTAGATAGCCAAAGTGATGGTTGTGTTCTTACATAAAGTGGTTTAAGATCTGCCCTAATACTTCCTGTTAGATTCAGAGAGCCCTTCCTGCTCTGCTAATCTGTTTTGTGCATTAATTTTTTTTTTTTTTAATTGATGGATACCAGAGTGCAGAGCAGTGGGAGAAACAGCAAAAAGGTGAGGGCTATTAAGAGACACAAACTTCTAGTTATAAAATAAATAAGTCATGGGGATGTAACGTACAACATAGAGAATATAGTGGATAATATAGTAATAACAGATGGTTACTAGATTTATGGTGATCACTTCTTAAAATACGTAATAGTCAAATCACTGTATAGTTCATGTGAAAATAATAAAGAAGACTTACGTTACCTCCCTCTTATCATTACCTCCCCACTCCTTCTGCTGTGGAGTGGTGCATTGTCTACTTCTTTTTCTACTTTTTCCAATCCCATTTTATTATTTATTCTTACTATTCTGCATTACTCTTCCCAATCCTTCCAAAATCACGTTTTTCAAAAAAGTCAAATCCTTCTTTAACAATTGTTTCTTAATTATCTCTCTTCCAGAGAGCATACAGTTCCACAGAACTTTTTATTTTATTTTATTTTTCAATTATAGTTTACATTCAATATTATTTTGTATTAGTTTCAGGTGTACAGCATAGTGGTTAGTCATATACTTTATAAAGAGGTACCCCTGATACTTCAAGTACCCACCCAGTACCATACATAGTTATTACAATATTACTGGCTATATTCTCTATGCTGTACTTTACATCCTGTGAATATTTTGTGACTATGAATTTGTCACAAAATAATAATAATCCCTTAACCTTATTTACCCAATCCCCAACCTGCCTCCCTCTGGCAATCATCAGTCTGATCACTGTATCTATGAATCTGTTTCTAGTTTGTTGTTGATCTTGCTGTTTAGATTCCACATGTAAGTAAGATCATACCCTTTTCCCCACATCCTTGCCAATAGTTGTTTGTTGATTTATTGATGATTTTCCCATCAGCCTTGTTTAGACTCAACTTGGAATTACCTCTCATGTATTTCTGTCTTTAGTGTTTTCCCTCAATTTTCTTTGTGCTATATCACCCACATCACTTGGGTAGAATTATTAAAAGAAATTAAAGTAATATAAGTTCTAGTACCATGGCTGAAAACCATATTTGTTAAGTGGAAGAAGGAAGTGAAAGGAAAGGTGTTAAATGATAGGATTGGTGGGTTCTAAGGGAAAGAACTCATCCCTGGGAAAGAGCCAACATTCTAAAATGTATTAAGTAAACAACAGAGCAAAAGAGTCAGCACATGTGCTAACATAATGTCTTTCTTCCTCATGAACAGTGGGTAAAGGAAAAGTCAATCTTGAATCCAGCTCTTAGAAACAGATTAGTATAGGGTCAGGCCAACTTTTCATTGTAAAAACAATGTTATTTTAAAAGATGTGTATTATCTGATTATTAAACACTTTCCAACTCTCATTGAAAAATCTGTATGTGTGAGGTTTGTCCAGAAGGTATCCAGCCATGCCATATGAAAAAGAGAAATTTATTGAAGAAGATACAAGAAACGTTGTACACAGGACAACAATGCCTCAGCCCCCTTCAAAGTAGGTACCTTAGGGCCTCACACAGCTCTCCCAATCACTATCAGCTGCCCCATCATATTTTCCTGAATTTCATCAATGATCTGAAATCTCTTCCCTTTCAAATGTGATTTTAGTTTTGAGAAAAGCCAGAAGTCACAGGGTGCTAAATCTGGGCTGTAGGAGGGCTGAGTCACCTGGGTGATATGCTGTTTTGCCAAAAAAACTCTGCACAAGACACAACACATGAACAAACATGTTGTTGTGATGAAGCTGCCAATCACCAGTGCCCATAGCTGTGGTCTTCTGAATCATCCAAATAGTTTTCACCAAGGAACATTCAATCTTGACACAAAATTTGATGCAGATTTGTTGTTCTACTTGCTCAGTCATTTTGAATGTGACAGCTACACAGTACACATGCTCCCTCAGTGGCATCTACTGCCCCCACTGACTAGTATGTACAGGGAAATTGTCATCATTCATGTATCCAAGATTTAACACAGAGTCCCAGTATGTGAAGAATACAGTGCATTCTGCATAGATAACTAAATAGAGAATAGGCTAAGTAAAGAATTATCAATATTAGTCACAGTATATTAGTTCTGTGCCCTTAGTGATCTAAGAACTAATGAGTAATCATCTCAGTAACATGCAAAACCTGGAATTTGTTACACAGACATCTTTAGATACACACTTTTGTATTTATCAACTTGTGATATTTTCAAAATGCAGAGATATATTTTAATAATCAGTGGACAACATCAATTAGAGTGAGCCAACAGCATGGTTTGAGAATGTTTCCCTCCATCAGACCTGCCTCTTTCCCTTCTGTTTTCTTTGTGTTCACTCACTGCCGGAGATTTTGCTCAAGGAAATGCATGAGGGCTCCCTCTTGGCTACAGAAGATGCTCTGCAGCAGGGAAGCCAATAGTTTATAAACAGTGGTGTCTATCTACCAGGCTCTTTTTACTCCTGAAACATTATATTCTATAGAGAGCAAATGCAGCAGAAGTTAACAGACACTTCAAAGGCTAAAATGGGGAGTATTTACTTAGAAATCCAGTCCGCTGGTTCAAGGGGAAGCAGTGCTTAGGATGCTTGAGCGCTTTCTCTTAAAGACTTCCCTGTATCTACCTACTCTTTCCCCTTCTTCCACTCTGGGAGCTCTGATTAGCAAATCAACTTGTCTTCCCTTGCATGGACCACCTGTAAAAAAGTATTTAATTTGCTCAGAGTTCTCTTATTTTAGTAAATATAGCAAATACACCATTCTTCCTCTGAGAAAGTGCTATGTTCTAACCACTGAGGACAACGCCTCTCTACTTGCTAATCCCTGTTTGCCTTGTCTCTGAAAATTGAGGAAATTACACCACTGGGTATTGGGAGCCTAAAGTACTTTTTTTTCCTTCTCTAAAATACTTAATATGTAAAAAATTTAAAGAATATGTGTGCAAAAATAAATGTTCCAATCATTTTTATTTAAATTATTTCTGGATAAATATACAGCTATATATGTACAGAGAAACTCATAAATATGTATTCATCTTCACTTAAAATTAGTAGAAAATATTTCCTCACTATGTTGAAAAGAATTACCTATTATCACTTCTAAAATCACCCATTACTTTTGTATTTCTAGACTAGAAGTATAATTTATAATTAATATTTATCTGAAGAGCCCTATGTCCATAATTAATAATCATCCTTACGCAGAACATTTTACCTCGATGGACCTTAACATCCCTGTACGGAAAGGGAGAAGAGTCGCTTATGGTCCCCCGCTGCCCCCTACAGTATGAAATTCCCACTGAGATAAACCTGTCCGAACTTCCAAATGCAGGTATCAACCCACAGTCATCAGTACTATTGGCAAGTTTCATTTGGAGGTTTAGAAATAAGCCACAGAAGAACACTAAAAAGGACATCCCTGCATATTGTGCTGGGAGTATGGAGTGGCCGTTACACACCATTCAGCAGTAACGTGTGTGCCAAGAGCCTGTACAAGGATCAGACGCCTTGACTCAGAAATTCCACTTGGGGAACTCCGTCCTAAGGAGGTAGGAATCCTAATATGGAAAAAGCTGTATACATCAACTTGCTATTCTCCGTGTTATTTATAAGAGTAAAAAATGATTCAAAAACCTAATCTAAATAAGGGAATATTTAAATAAACTACAACCATTAAAAAAATCATTTACGGAATATGTACTAACAGGGGAAACTGCCCTGTCTTTAAGCAAACAACACACAAGCAATAAAGGACAGAAATTCTTAGTTTAATTGAAAAGTACTAGGTGTAAAAACACCAAAATATTAAAATTTTCTTACCTGAGTTAACTATACATTCTGCTGTCTCCTTTTCTTTATTTTTCAAAAAGTTTTAGAGGGTATACTAGTTTATGATGGAAAAAAGTAATGAACTTAAAATAAAACTCTGTAAGGATTCATAAAAATAAATAGTTATACCCAGGAAATTAAGCATAGCAAACTCTAATGAAGTCCAGTTTATGTTCCGGAGTAAGGAATGGGTCTTGAAAGTTACAATTACTACAAAGACAGCCTGAAATGTGAAAAAACTCAATTTGCAACAGAGAGACAAAATCTCAGAGTTGAGAGCCATGCCAGGAATAACTGTTTTAAGTATCTACAAAGGAGCTACTATTTGGAGAAAGTCTTAAAGGGTAAGTATTAGGTAGCTGTCCAGTTTGCCTGCCTCAGAATATAGCTCCTAGTCAAATTCAATGGACTGCAACCAAACCAATAGGAAAACTAGACAAAAGTAACCCAAGACAAACTCTGGCTGGTGTAGCTCAGTGGATTGAATACTGGCCTGCAAACCCAAGGGTCATGGTTCGATTCCCAGCCAGGACACATAACCAAGTTGCAAGCCAGGTTGCAAGCCAGGTCCCCAGCTGGAGGCAGGTGAAAGGCAACCATACATTGATGTCTCTCTCCCTTTCTGCCTCTCTCCCTACCCCTCTCTCTAAAACTAATTAATAAAATCTTAAGAGGAAAAAGTTACCTAAGCCAAACTTTAGTAGCTTTTATTAGTATAATTCAGGCAAACAGTGTTTTGAGAAGTTAATTCTGCTCAAAGTTTGTTTGTTTTTTGGGTTTTTTTTTTTTTTTTTTTTTTTTTTTTTTGGGGGGGGGTATAATTAGCCTCATTGTCCAGGTTGTTTTTCTTTCTCTGATTTGAATTCCAACACAAAGCCAAGAATAATGTGGATATCATAATGACCAATAATAAATCACAGACCTTTTAGAACCAAAAGGAACCCTTTTATTTTACAGATGAGAAAGAAAATGAAATACTCAGATCTGAGATGCTAGATAGATGGTGTGGGAGCTGGGGCAAAAGCCAGGTCTCAGGACAGCTCAGTGTGACACTTGAGTTCAGAGAGGGGGACGCCATCTCTGAGAGTGGAATGTGGGCATCCTGCCAGTAGACTCCCAGCCTGGAGTCTGGCAGACTCCATTCCTTTGGCCTCATGGCTCCCACTTACCACTAACAGCTCATTAATGGAAAAGGAAGAAAAGACCCTACTTTTTCAGTGTCTACTATGTGTCAAGTACTTTGTACACATTATGCACCTGCATTTTGCTGCTGCTGTAAATAGCAAATTAATTATTTCCTTTTGGTACTTGAAGAAACCAAAGCCCCCCAAGAGTTTAAATTGATCAGAATTTGGCACTGTGCTACCATTTGCCTCCTTGGTAATAAGTTCTCCCACTGTTAAGCAACTAAGACATAAAAACATAAGAACTCGACTGTATCATTAGAGTTCTACAGGGAAAAGGAACCAGTAAGATAGATACATAGATCTATATAGAGAGAGACAGATAGAAACAGATTTTTAAAGTATATTTCATTGATTATGCTGTTACATTTATCCCAATTTCTTTTCCCTTTGCTCCCCTCCACCCAGGACCTCCCTTCCCTCCTGCAATCCTACCCCACTTAGCTCATGTCCATGGATTGTGCATATAAGTTCCCTGATTTCACCCTTTCATACATTATTCATAATTTCCCCGTCTGTCTTGTACCCACCAATTATGTTTCCTAATCCCTGCACCATTTCCCCATGTCTTCCCCTTCCCCCTCCCAGCTGATAATTCTCCAAATGATCTCTATACCTAGGATTCTGATCCTGTTCTGGTATTTAGTTTGTTTTGTTTTTATTTCTTAAAATTCTTTTGTTCATCTTCTTTTTCTTAAGTCCCTTTAACATTTCATATAATAAGAGCTTGGTGATGATGAGCTCCTGTAGCTTTACCTTGTCTTTATCTGCACTTTATCTGCCCTCCCATTCTAAATGAGAGCTTTGCTGGGTAGAGAAATCTTGGTTGTAGGTCCCACTTTCCATCACTTTGAATAGTTCTTGCCAGTCCCTTTATGCCAAAGTTTCTTTTGAGAAATCGGTTAATAGTCTTATATGAACCCCTTTGTAGGTAACTCTCTTCTCTTGCTGCTTTTAAGATTCTCTCTTAATCTTTCACCTTTGGCATTTTAATTATGATATGTCTTGGCATGAACCTCTTTGGGTCAAGCTTGTTTGGGACTCTCTGTGCTTCCTGGACTTGTATGTCTATTTCCTTTACCAAATTTGGGAAGTTTTATTTCATTATTTTTTCACATAAGTTTTCAATTTCTTGCTGTTCCTCTTCTCCTTCTCCACCCCCTCCTTTGATTTGGATGTTGGCACATTTAAAGTCGTCCCAGAGGTTCCTAAGCCTCTCCTCATTTTTGTTTTTTTTGCAATTCTTATTTTCTCATTCTTTACTGGTTGACTCTTTATTTCTTCATTATGTTCCAAATCATTGACTTGAATTCCTGTTTCCTTTCCCTTTACCATTGCTTTTGTATGGATTTTCCTTGGTTTCACTTAAGTTAGCCATCATTTCTTCCCTTCTGTATTTGCCATATTCGAGCATATCTGTCAAGTCTGTGAGCACTTTATTACCTGCAGTTTGAACTCTGCATCTGTTGGGTTAGCTATCTCCTTGTAGGTTAGTTCTCCCGCTGGAATCTTGAACCATTTCCTTTTTTGGGCCATGCTTCTCTGTCTCCTCAACTTGACAGACTCTTGTGTGTCTCTGTTTTTTAGGTAGAGCTGTCACACCTATCACATTGTAAGGGGTGGAGCCCTAGTTATTCATCAGTTCTGGATGACCCATTTCACCATGTATGAAACGTAGGGGAGGGGTTTGAGAGGGAACAATGCTGCTGCTCAGCACTCACCCCTTTTCTAGGCAGTTCTCCTGCTTCCTATATGGGACTGGCACCTCTCTAGCTGTCTCTCTAGCTGCTACCCTGGCCATGGTTCCCAGGGTGGGTGGGTCTGTGGATGTTCTAGGACTGTGGGGGCCTCTAAACAAATGGATTCTGCTGAGAGACCAGCAGAATCCTTTCCCCCAACCCCTCTGGTTTTCAGTCAGAAGCAATAAGCCTTTATTTTCCTGGGCACTGAAACTGTGAGCTGGGCAGTCTGGTCTGGTGCCGGAAGCACTCCCCAGGTGTCTCTACTATTTTTTAATGTGTGACTGTGCTTTCCACCAGTGTACCACAGCCTCTGTCCCCCTACAGCTTCAATGCTGCCAAGTCATGTCTTCCCTATCCTGACTCTATCCCTCTTACCTGTCTGGATGAGTACTTCTTTTTATCTGTCTTTGATGGACTTCCGTGTAGCTTCATTTTCTGGAATTTCTGGTTGTCTTTGGTTTTGAAATAGATGCATTCTTTCTTAGTTGTAGAGGAAAATGCAGCATGTCCACTTATGCCTTCAGTTTGGTCAGAAGTCAGATAAACAGATTTATTATAAAGAATTATTTCATGTAATTATGGAGGCAAGCTAACCACTGAACTGGAGGTATAGTTTAATCAGAGTCCAAAGGTCTGGGAATGAGGAGAGCCAATGGTCTTAAGTTTCAGTCTAGAGCAGGCAGGCTCAAGACACAAGCAGAGCCAGTGTTTCAGTTTTCAGGCAGCCAGACAAGAGTTCTTTTTCATTCCTGGGAGGATCTGCCTTTTTGTTCTATTCAGGCCTTCAACTAATTGGATGAGGCCCACCCAAGTCAAATGTTAATGGCATCCAAAATGCCTTCACAGATACATCAAGAATGTTTGACCAATATCTGGGCACCCTGTGGCCCAGGCAAGCTGACACATATAATTACCTATCACACATCATGTTCTTCAGTATGCCTGGGGCCTGGACTAGGGTGAGGTAAACAAAGCATCCAGAGCACAAATTTACAGAGGTGCCTGCCAGCTCCTTGGTTCATACAGGCACCCTGAGTGCCTCACTTGTCTCGCCTAGTCCTGGACCATGTCCCACTCAAAAGGGCATGTTTGATCACTTCTCTTAACTTGAAGTGTTTTTATACTCAGGGGAAAACTTTCTACAATCATGTAAATACCATTCCTCAAGAGTCTTGGGTATGCACAGTTTCTCAAGGCATTGATGGCAAAAAGTATCTTGAAATATTGAATATGAAAACAAACTAAGGGTAATTACTTCTATGTTTACTACGGAATGGAATGGTAATCCACTTATATTTTCCACTGAAAAGTTTCCTTATAATTTAAATAGTATTTATTGAATGGGCCCTTATTTATTTTTATTGAAAGGCAAAAGCATTTCTATAAAATCACAAACACAAAAATCTTTTGTGCATTACAGAAAAATGCACAGCTATTAAAGATCAGCTCTGAGTTATTTTTCTTTTGGCAAATGGCCATTCTTTGCAAATTATACAGTTATTTCTCATATTTAGATATCTACAGTTTCATTAATGTGTGATTTTTCAGTTATTGTGAGGACTTAATGACCCTTATGAGGTCATATAAATGAAATCATGTTTTAAATTATTAAGTGCAATACAGAAAGGTGTCACTGCTGTTAGCAGAATAGAGAGCAAATCTTATGTTAATTCGAGAGAGCTGTACCAGTTTATACTCTCTCCCTCAGTTTACGAGTAAATGCTCCCTCAAATCCTGGATAATCTGGACATGCAATGATAACTCCAAATTCCAGTCAGCAGATATCTAAGAAATCAGGGAAGGTTAATGATCCAACTTTGGGAACCAAAGACATTCAACCAGTCTGCAGTCAAGTGGTTTTTGTGTGAGTTCTACCTGGCAGCTTCTGAACAGTATCTTGACTTAGATGATTTGATACTTACCTTGTAAGGTGGGATTCTCTAAATGAAATTCTTCTTTTAAAATTGATTTGGATGGCCCTGGCTGGTGTGTCTCAGTGGGTTGGGTGTTGTCCTGTAATTGGAAAGGTCACCAGTTCCATTCCCCGTCAGAGCACATGCCTGATTGCAGGCTAGGTCCCCAGCTGGGGGCATGCCCAGAGGCAACCGATCAATGTGTCTCTCTCAGATTGATGTTGCCCTTTCTTACTCCTTTCCCCTCTCTCTAAAAATAAGTAAATGAAAATCTTTTAAAAATAATTTGGATAAACAATTGGCTACTCTTTTATAACCTAGAGGTGAAATAATACACATACAACTGCCAGGGTTCACACCCAGTCTCTTCAGGGACTAAGGTATGAACTTGGGGAAGTCACTTAATTTCTCTGCATCTCAGTCTTCTTACATGTTTTAGTGGAGATAAAAATAGGACCTTCAACTCATAGAATTGGTCCAAATATTAAATGAGATAATTCATGTAAATTTCTGAGAACTGCAGGCACGTAGTAAATGTCCAGTAAATGTCAGTTCTTACTTGGCTAAATCATATAAAATTCAACCATTTTGACCTATTAAAAATGACCATTTCAAGTGAGTTGAACTAATATTTATTAAAGCTATCCTATTTTAACTTCCTCAAAGAGTATAAGCTCATATTAGTCATGGTCATCAGTATGCATGAAATAAAAATAATACAGATGCAGGTCAGGAAAATCTCTATTTCAAAGAGTTTAAGTTGCAGTTCCATGTTTTCTGGACTCAGGCCACCTGATTTTAGTTTAGTTCCGATAACCCTCTACCATCTGACCAGCCTGACCACCTGATTTTCTTTCTTTCTTTTTTTTTAAATTTTATTGTTGTTGTATTACATCCATCCCCTTTTTGCTCCCTGACCACCTGGTTTTCAATCCTGGCTCCATTACCCATGGATTGTGTGACCTTAAGCAAGCTGCTTAACCATTTTGTGACCCAGTTGCCATTTTTGTAAAATAGGAATATCAGGAATGCTTATCTCAAAGGGCTGTTGTGAGGATTAAACTAGATACTGATGAAAAGTGATTAGCAATGACTGGCAAGTAGAATATGCTTAGTAGGTATGAGCTGTTTTTCTCTTTTTATCTTCTCCTTTACCACAGATTTATAGGCTAACATTGATTTCACAATTCTAGAAATAAGAAAATTAATCTCTGCTGTAGCAATGAACTCTTTTCTTATCAGAGTATAAAGTAACCAGTAAGCTTCATCCCTGACAATTTTATGCTTTTTTTTTTTTTTAAATGTTTTATTTCATTATTTTTAGAAAGAGGGGAAGGGAGAGAGGCAGAGAGGGAGAGAGACATCAATGTATGGTTGTGTTTCACCTGCCTCCAGCCACAGACCTGACTGGAGACCTGGTTTGCAACCTGGCTATGTGCCCTGGCTGGGGAATCGAACCTGCGACCTTTGGGTTCGCAGGCCGGCACCTTATCCACTGTGCTACCAGCCAGGGCTGACAATTTTATGCTTTTGATAAGTGTTTAGTAGTCAAGGTTGAACTGCATGAATGAAGTAACTGAAGAAATTGGGGATGCTGGGATAAAGAAAAGACAAGAAGGGGATTGAGCTGTCCTGAGATGCCTGTGGGCTGGCAGCCAGTGAGAAAGGGGTTAAAACATACTCCCACAGGCTCCAGAGGTCAGGGAGCAGGAGCTAGGAATTATAGGTGTGACATTCCAGTGGAGTCCAATCAGGATTGGGGGCTTGGTCTTATCTCCAGTGGTCTGTGAAAGGCATGGTGCTCAGGGGACCTGCTGATAGGGGTTTGCTTATGTGGTTGTCTGGGGAGTAAGGGGATGGAGGCAGAGATGCACATTTGTACTGAGAGGTTCTAAGGCCCAAGGATGAGGCCTAATTTCTCTGGGACATGGGCTGCAGGAAGTTAAGGTGGTGTCTTCAGTTGGGGGTCAGAGTCTTAAGCCACGCTGTTTTATGTACCAAGTGACAAAGTCCATGCCAAACTGAGGAAAGGGCTAAACTCCTCACTTCTGCACAGAATGATAAGCTGCTCTGAGGCTGTAGGCCTGTAGAGACAACAGACCAGCTTGTCCGCTGGAGTCTTTGCAGTTTAGGGGCCTGGGGAGGCTGCACTTGGACCTGACAAGCAGCCTTACACCAGGGCCCCACTGGGGGGCAGAGGTCAAGACACCTCCCTCCAGGGTGGTGTGTGTAAAGCCCCTCTAAGAACTCACAGAAATAGCTGGTGTCTGCCAGAGCACTAATAGGAGTGAGTGAACCCGTAGCCTTACAGGAGCAATGGAGGTGACCAGTCAGTCATCTTCAGGGTATAACTGCCAGGCAGGACTCTTCAAATGTGAGTCCACAGACTGGTAGTCCTGGGATATTCAGCTTAAACCAGGAAGCCACGTTTGGAGCCATGATAGAGAATAACTTTCTATGATTAACACAGTCAAAATTATGAAATAAAATCTCCTTTAGTACCTTCCCTGCCACTGAGCATGTTCAACTAGAGGTTGAGAGACCATAATTCATAGGTGCTTCAAGGAAGGTTGGGCTTGATGGAATGGACAAACCCTGGAACCTCTTTTAACTCTGCTGTTCTAATTGTACAGCCAGAAAAGGCAAAGAAAAAATTGGATGAACATGGAGAGATAACTCAAAGCTTGATTCCTGCAAGAAATCGAACAATTGTTTAATAGGAAGAAACAGGTGATCAGTATATAGTGAAATCATTGGCATTTTTAGTTATTTAGGATGAGCTCTCAAACATGAGTTTTAATGCTTTGGTGGCATTGAATTCAAGGAGTTGTTTTTCTTACTTACTGAATATATTAATGGTTTATTGAAATCAGTTACATAAAGATCATAGTTCCCCACAAATGGGTCTATTAGAGAGCACCTCCACAGCCTTAAAATACATTGCATTGGAAAACTTCACAAAGAAGTAACCTTTACATTGCCATCTGCTGGCTACTACTGTAAGTAACAAACATAAAGATAATCTCAAATCCTAATCAAATTCCAACTGGAAATAAAAATATTGACTGAGCTTACAAATGTTAGGAATTAAATCACTTAAGTACTCAAAAGCCAAATAACAGAGAACTTTTACAGTCTGTTGGTAATCCATCTGGTTATTGCCTTAATAGGAGATGCCCTACTTGGACTTGACTTCAGACATAAACCTCCCACAGACTGTTTCCTCAAGGGTAGTTCTAGACATTTAATTTGGGAGGGCTGACTTGTTCTGTCACCTAGCAGTATAGGGTCACTTGTATTTGTTTCCAAAAAGTGTAAGTGAAAGGCAGAATACATTAGGCCAAACTATCTCAAGTATATAAAAGCCATGAAGTTCAGTAAAGAAGTTGTTCCAAAGGTGCATATCTAAAGCTTCCATTTCCCAGGCTCCACCCTGAAAAACACCGAGAACTCCATGGAGGTAATTCACGTCTCTCCCAACAGAATAAATGTTCCCTCCTCAGTACTTTCATAGCACCTTGTTCATCTTGCAATTATGACATGTTTAACATTATATTATTGTCATTTCTCGGAGGGCAAGCTTCATGCACATTTACAGTTATTGTGTTAGCATTCAGCACAAGCTTTGGTATTAGGTAGGCCATCAATAAATGTTTATTGAATTGAGGTCAAAAGAAGGAAGACAGGAAGGTAAAGAAGGATCCAAAGTCTCCAAAATCAGTACTTCTAGTTTATATCTCAGGTCTTAGCTCTTGACTCATTTTCAAATGCATGTGAGACTTTACCATCTGAATGTTGAGCAGAAATTCATATTGAGATGCCACTGTCTTTGAACCTCAATCTCTGTTCATCAATTTCCTTTAAATGATTTCTCAGTTAAGACATAACTGTCTGCACAACTATTGCAGAGGCATCCTGTGTTCTCTCATTTCAATAACACCCACATCCACTAAGTCCTGTCAGCTACTCTGGGAGATAGTCTGTTCCTTGATCCCTCCTCATGCTTGCCTCAGTTCATGCCCTTGTCATCTCCTATGGTATCTTAAATAACTTCCTAATTGGTTCCTAGTCCTCAGCCAGGCACCCCATCCTTACCCTCCATCTGCCACCAAAGTTATTCTTCATGAAGAGAAAATATCGTCATTTTCTTTTAAATGTTCAATGGCTCCCCATTTTCTATACGTCTTCCCAGTGGTTCCCAACCTTTTAGGCACCAGGAACCAGTTTGGTGGAAAACAATTTTTCCACAACAAGGGATGGGGGGTGGGGTGGTTTAGGGATGATTCAAGCAGTTCCTTTCAAGCTTACCTCCTGCTGTACAGCCCAGTTCCTAGCAGGCCCAGACTAGTACCAGTCCAAAGCCTGGAGGCTGGAGACCCCTGAACTATGGCATACACTTTTTTAGATCTGTATTATCCAGGTCTATTCCATAAACTCTACACTATAAACTATCATCTTCCAACTACACCAATGATTCTGAATCCTGTGTACCTCCCTATGGGTCATTCAGTTTATACCTAGAATGCCCGTCCACACCTGTCTTGGCTACACTCTGCCTACTGAACATCTTTTATGACCCAGTTTAGATGCTACCTCCTCTCTGATACCTTCTCCAGAATATACATAATTGTAAATTTACCCACTCAATGGCAAATCCTCTGGCTTTATGCTCCCATAGACTTTTCTAAAATTGGGACAAATGAAGTATAAACTGGGTTTCAACTAGGTCAGGTTGAACTTGCTGCTTTGGTCAGATTTCTTTATGGAATGAAAAACCTTGTCTAGTGCTCACTTTGGCAGCACATATACTAAAATTGGAATGATACAGAGAAGATTAACATGGCTCCTGTGCAAGGATGACATGCAAATTTGTGAAGCGTTCCATATTTTTTAAAACCACAATAAGATACCATCTCACACCTGTCAGAATGGCAATCATCAAAAATCAACAAATAACAAGTGTTGGCGAGGATGTGGGGAAAAGGGAACCCTGGTGCATTGTTGGTGGGAATGCAGGCTGGTGCAGCCACTATGGAAAACAGTATGGAATTTCCTTTAAAAACTTAAAATTGAACTGCCTTTTGATCCAGCAATTCCACTACTAGGACTATACCCAAAGAACCCTGAAACACCAATTGAGAAGAACCTATATACCCCTATGTTCATAGCAGCGCTATTTACAATAAGCCAAGTGCTGGAAACAGTGTAAGTGCCCATCAGTGGATGATTGGATCAAAAAACCTTGTACATTTACACAATGCAATACTATATAGCAGAAAGAAAGAAGAAACTCCTACCCTTTGCAACAACATGGATGGAACTAGAAAGTATTATGCTTAGTGAAATAAGCCAGTCAGTGCAAGACAAATACCATATGATCTCACCCATTACAGGACAATGATGAACAAAACAAACAAATAAGCAAAACAGAACCAGATACATGAATACAATGAATAGATCTCCAGTAGAAAGAGGGGAGGAGGGAGGTGAGAGGGGAGAAGAGAAGGCAAAGAAGGGGAGCAGGTTAGTCAAGGAACTAGTATGAAAGAACCATGGACATGGACAAGTGGGATTGACTTCGGGGGAGTGGGTGGGTGGGGAAGGGGACAGAGGGAAGGAAAAAGGGGATGGATATAATAACAATAAAATTAAATTTAAAAAGAAAAACCTTGTCTAACTGTATATGTCAGCCCCGAGAACTTATCACAATTATGATTGCCTTATTGATGCCACAATCTTCACCACCAACTGGTCACTTCCTAGAACGTAGTTATAACAATTAAAATTAGTAGTATTCTTAGCTCTGACTGATGTGGCTCAGTTGGTTGGGCATCTTCCAGCAAAGTGAGAGGTCATCAGATTGATTTCTGGTCAGGGCACATGCCTTGGTTGCAGGTTCAGTCCCCAGTCAGGAGTATATGAGAAGCAGCCAGTTGATGTCTCTCTCACCTCATTGTTTCTTTCCCTCTTTTTCTTCCTCCCTTCCCCTCTCCCAAAATAAGTAAACCAAATCTTTTTTAAAATTTGTATTCTCAGAATTTAGGACATAATAAGTATTGATAAATGTTTTTGAATTGTTATTTTTTAAAACAAGAAGACATTCAAAGAGTTATTAAAGATTTCCAAAGTATATGATAAACATGTACATAAGTGTTCTTGGTTACAGAGTCTTGGGCAAGTAATTTGACCTCCTTATGTTCTAGCTTCCTCATCTATAAATTAGGGTAATAATAGTGCTTGCCTTAAGGTTGTTGTGAGGATCTGATAACATCTCTACATGCTTGGAAGAGCACCCAACCCAGAATATACATTATGTAAATATTGATTCTTATTATTAACATTGGAAAAATAAAGAGTATTCTATAACAAATCTTTTGAAATTTGACAGGACAATTTAGAGGAAGAATCTGTCTTGATTTTTGAAAACATAAAAACAGATATTCCAGTTTATGTAAAGATCTTCCCATAAATGTTAAATGATTGGAAATGTTTTACTTAAATAGAATCATAATGTTTTAGAATTTAGGCATTTGAAGGTGATCCAAATTGCTTTTCTTATAGGTAAAAGAATTAGGTGACCTTTGATAGCGTCTAGTGTTTCTCCATCTGGCCTTACCCAATGTCCAGCCTCGTCTTCTCCCACCCTAGCCCTCTATATCCTACCTTCCACCCATCAAGCCCCAGACCCAGGCACCATTAGCCTCTCCCAGAAAGCACTCTCATAACCTTCTTGCCTCTGCCTGGGAGAGCCCTTCTTATTGTGGCTCATTCCCACCTCAGTTGATGAAACAGCTTCATTCATGTCCTTCAAGTCTCAGTTCTCTGGGGAAGCCTTCCCCCTACTTCCTCAGCCAAAATTAGCTGCTTCCTCCTCTGTGTTCCTAGAGCTTACTCTGTGATCACACCTCTATGTGCCACTTACTTATCAGAGCCAGGGCTAGGATTGAATTCCTACTGCCTAGCTTTGAATCCCAGCTCTGCCACTTACTGTGTTTCCTTTGCTCCATTGCGTCCTAGTTGCCTTGTCCATCAAGTGGGAATAATAATGGGACCCACCTCATATATTCATGCATTCAACAAATAGTTTTTGACTGCTTATTGTGTGTCAGGAGCTATTCTACACCTGGAGTTACAAAGTTAACAGAATAAAGTTCTTCCTCTCCTAAGCTTACACTGAACAGGAGTCAAGCCATTAAAATGAAATATAATCTATTATTATCATCATACTAAGTGCCATGAAAAAATAGACAGTAGAGAAAGAGACTTGGAGTAAAGGGGGGGGGGTGGATTGTTGTTTTAGGGAGGGAAGTCAAGGAAAGACTCTTAAAGGAGGTGACATTTGATCAGACATAGGGGAAACACAAAAGCAAGCCACACAGAAATCAGGCAGGAGTGCCTTTAGGTGGAGGAAACTTCATGTGCAAAGGCCCAGAGGCAGGTAGGATGAGCTTGGAGACAGAGGGACAGAAAGGTTAACAGGGTTACTGCCAAGTTAGTGAAGCAGAGAGTGGGAAGAACTGAGACAGCTTCCTAGCACCAAGACTTTCTTTTTCTTTTTTATTTTTTCAGTATATTTTATTGATTATGCTATTACAGTTGTTCCAACTTTTCCCCTTTGCCCTCCTCTTCCCCATACCTCAGGACTTTCAGATTGTTATCTCCTCAGTGCTTCTCCAATCCACTTTTCCCTTAGCTTCTCCCCAGGTCTTGTATCTCTTACCTTACAGTCAATGCCCTTTGAAGCTATTTCCCATCCTGCTGACAAGAAGATCTAAAGATGTAACTCTAACCCTATTGTTCTGTGCTTTATACTTTTCCTTGGATTGACTTAACATTGCTTGTAGAGTAAGTCCCCAGAGCTTTAATGCTAGACAAAGTCCTTTAGGACCTAGCCCCTGCCCGTCTTTTCACTTCCTACTTTGCATGCACACTCCAGCCACACCAAACTACTAGTTCCCCAGATCCTGTATTTCTGGGCTCTCTGCCTTGCTTCAAGCTGTTTCTGTTCCCTTAAAAGCATTCCCTCTCCCAGGTTTTTGCTTGGCTAACTCAAATCAGACTCAGCTCAGTTACTTCTCTGTGCTTTTGTTGTAACCTGGGAATGCCTCAATACTTCCACAACACCGCTTAACTTATGACCCATTTATATACATCTGCCTCTCCAGGTAGCTTCTGATTTTCTCAAGGGCAGGGAATTGCTTCTTAATGATTTTCCCCCAGGGCATGATCGGATTTCTGACCTTGAGCGGCTGAGCAAGGACTAGGTTTGTCTCCTTTCCTTTGCCACATAAAAACTCACTCCCTAGTCTGTCCCTTGTCCCAGGTCCACAATACATAGCCCCGCACTATTTTGTTCAGGTGAATGGGGTCCCAATGATGCCTGAAATTTTCCAAGAGTTTTCAACCACATTTGTTCACAAAAATTAAAAAAGAAGACAAAATGTACAGCTCAGAAAGACATCCATATATCTCTGAGAAAAATAGGGAAGAACAGAAATTATCCTGTGACTTTTGAGTTTTAATGGGTTTTAAAAGAAAATCGATTACTTGAAGAAGCAAACTTATTTTCAATAAATCTATTTCTAGTGTTCAACCTCTCATTATTTAAACTAAAGGATCTCCTGCCAAATGTAATATCTACCTTTATTATACTTTTCATGATGCTTTTAAAGAGTAAGTAGTGTAAGAGAATAGATGCTAATTCGATTATTTTTCATATCAACATTATTTTCCTTATTTAAGCTTTGTTTTACATTAAGTTCAAAGTTCTCGTTTCCATTAGAAAATTAAGTTGACTTTTTAAAATCCTTTGGGCTCAAAAAAGCAAATTTTTATAATTCCATGTCCTAATCACCTAAAATAAATTAATCTGGATCTGATACTAATTATCACAAACTCTTCCAAAAGTATAGTTTAAAAAAAAAAAAGCTAAAGAGTGGTTGTGGAGAAGCTTCTATACAACCAACACATAAACCAAACACTGACAATACATCTGTGGACAAACTTTCAGAATATTGAGTCCATTCTCTTCACAGCAAAGACAGCCCTTCCTGAATTTTCTTCTCATCCAGAATCTTTGTCCATTATCTGACCTTGAAGGCCCCTTCACCAAATTTCCATTACCTTTCAGATGAGATATGAGGCTTCTCATGATTACCTAAAACATGCCTTCCCCTTTAAGACCTCCAAGCATTTAAACATCTCCACTTGGAAGGCATCTGTCTAGGAATGCTTAAGCTACCTTTAAGAATTAATTTAGCCCTGGCTGGTAGCACAGTGGATTAGACGCCGGCCTACAAACTCAAAGGTCTCAGGTTCGATTCCCCAGCCAGGGCACATAACCAGGTTGCAAACCAGGTCTCCAGTCAGGTCTGTGGCTGGAGGCAGGTGAAATGCAACCGTACATTGATGTCTCTCTCCCTCTCTGCCCCTCTCCCTTTCCCTCTTTCTAAAATAATGAAATGAAATAAAATAAAATAAAAAACATTAAAAAAAAAAAAAAAAAGAATTTAGACAACAGCTGCCCAATGAAGAGCTCCTGGCTTCCTTCCTCCTCCAGCAGGGAAAATTTTGCAGCCAAATCTACACTTTCTAACTTCCTTTCATTGAGTGTGATGAATTTTTGTTTCCTGACTATGAGCTCCCTGAGGGCAAGGACCATGTCCTGTGGTTCTTTTTGTCCTGTGACTAACCCTGTGGCTGTGATTGTTGAATTGAGTGCTGAAGGCAGACAGAAATGCCCCATAGGTAAACAACTTCCCATCCACTAGGGGATGTAACCAATTTACTCCCCTGTTGGCAAGTGGGGCAAGTTGGTTTAATTACTGCAAAAGCGGCTGATCAGACAGAGATCCAGCTACAGGATGAAGGCTTTTCACTAAACTCTTAATCCCCAAAGTTTTTCCTTCGTAACACCCATCCTATTCATCGGGGACATTTAAAGTAAGTGGATTTAATCCAAAACAAAATGCTTTATTGAATATCAGACCTTTAGCTTCACCACAGCAATTTAAAAGATTTTTATTGTGCAAGCATCTTAAAGTCAAGGATAAACATGGAGAATAGCAGTGAAGGATTTGTTTACGCTCCTTTACACCACTGTGTAAGGAAGACATAGTGGAGTTTACATTTATGCCATGTAAATGGCTAGAGAACCAGATGTTGCTTACAGGGTACCTTGTAACTCATCTCCTCTAAGCAATAAAGCTTTTTTTTTTTTTTTTTTTTCTGGCAAAAGTTTGAGAAACTTACTGCTGTTTTCTATCAGCAGATACAACAGATGGCTGGCACATGCCTGCTTTGCTAAATGAAATGGGCTCTCTGCAAAATTACTCTTTGATCCCTCGTGGCATGTCCACAACATCACAATGCAAAACACCACAGCACAGCACAGTCTAAACATTAAAGGTTTAAAGCTACGCGTTTGATATGAGTACCTCTTTTTAAAAAAATCATGCCCAAGGTATGTAAACATATTCACATTCCCACTTTGAAACCACGGAAGAGAGGTCAAAAAACAGGGCATTTCCTCCAGTTGGTGATATAAAACCACGGCAAAGGTATGACGGAAATCCCAGGAGTGTAAAGGTATGCAGCCACTTGGATTGTAACTACCAAGAAATCATAACTTCATTAGGGAAAAAATGTGAACAGGGTACATTAAGGGATTTAAATAATAATAATAATAATAATAATAATAATAATAAATGTTACCCTAACTTCAGAGTTGAAAGGAGGTGTGTATTTGGCAGTTCCTTTGAAGAGGGAGAAGAGATACTTGAATTTAAATTCACTTGTGTTTTTCTTTGATTTTTGTCAAGGAGAGAAAGGAAGGAAAAAAGTATTTTAATACAGGTCCCTAATTCAACCAGTCTAAAGGGAAATTTGAGACTGTAAACTGCAGCCAATTTAATGGGACCACTGTTACATCATATCAAGCACTAAGTTGCAAAAACAAGCTATCTGGACCTTTAGGGGCACTTTAATGACGGAATTGGATTATCCAGTTGGTATTACAGAAACAATGGAGTAATTTTTTTTTAATGAGAGAAAAAAAAAGCAGGGGGAAAGTCAGTTGTCAGGAAAATAGCCTATTTATGACTTCTTTTCCCACCACCCCCAATGAAATTTTCCTCATTTTAAACCTGAATTTGGGTGTTACTGACAGGAATCATTCATAAAGACACCACTATCCAGGCAAAGTTCTCCAACTTTCTTTAGACTTCATTTTGTATTATTATTATTGGCAGTTTCAATAATTCAAAAAGTTTTGTTTGTAATTGATAGGGAGCTAATAAGAGTTATGAACACATTTATAATTAACCTTACATGTTGTAAAATATTTCACTTTATACACTGTATTTTCAGCATATCTAATATTTCCTATTGTCAATGGTTACACATAAAACAAAGGAGCACGTTTCTGCAGTTTAACACAATAAAGTCAATTCCTTTACAATATTCACATGACCAGCCATCTCCCCAGAACACCAGACAAAATTCTGATTTTCCTTTCCTATACCCACAGTAGCACTTTTTAAATTTATTTATTTATTAAAGATTTTATTTATTTTTAGAGAGAGGGGAAGGGAGAGAGGCAGAGAGGGAAAGAGACATCAATGTATGTATGGTTGCCTTTCACCTGCCTCCAGCTACAGACATGGCTGGAGACCTGGCTGGAGACCTGGCTTACAACCTGGTTATGTGCCCTGGCTGGGAATTGAACCAGCAACCTTTGGGTTCACAGGCCAGAGCCTTATCCACTGTGCCACCAGCCAGGGCTCACTGTGCCACCAGCCCAGGCTACTGTGCCACCAGTCAGGGCTAAGCACTTTTAATTTTTGTTTTTAAACATCCTGAAATTGAGAAAAATGAAGATATATTCCTGACTTCTAGTGGTTAAAAGAATTGTGAGCCCTATCCATGATAAAAAAACTTATTCTAAGATCTGAACCTGTTGGCACAAGTGGTTAGAACTTGCTAGTAATCCAGGTGGTAGGTTTGAAGTTATTATTGGCCAATTATCTTCCACTCAGAGAATTTCTATTCCATAGATACCAAGTTTACCCCTTGGCAACCACCTCAGAAATCCAGGCATTCGGTCACAAGGCAATTGGAAAACTAGTATGGATGGCTCAGCTGAAATCTATTACCACTACTAAAAATCCCAAAATAAAAAAATGATGCCCTGTTAACTAGGTTCTAGACGCATAATACCGTGGCATTATAATGCAAGTGATAGAATATTATGGTTATTAGGATGAAGTCTATATAGTGTTTATAAATTTTATAAGATTTCATCAACCACACACTGTATGATCTATATAAATAAAAAATTTGGCCTTATACTAAATTGGTTCATGTGGAAATCAGCAGTAGTATCCTAATATTAGAATTAAGATGTGTCTAACGAAACTTCTCATTAAAATTTTATTTGAAAGCCATTAGGTTCAGAAAGGCTTATTTTTCAAGAAAATGTTTAATTAGTGTGTAGTTTAGAAAACTCAAATGGTTGCTCATAGCCACTACCTGTCTCAAATTCAGGAAAAAGTTAGAGTAACAAATGCCTCATTGAAAAATACCAAATATTAACCATTATATACAGTAACAAAGAATTTTTTTCTAAATTACTGGGATCCTTTATGTCTATGCTTTTAGTAGAAATTATTCTCTCTTCTAATAGCCCTGAGAAGGACTATTAGAATTGAGTATTTTAAGTGGGTGATGAAAGTGGAGACAGGGTTTTCCATGAAAAATGAGGATTTCAGGAAGAGAAAGAGGTAAGGTAATTTGATTCAGGCAGGAAAACATTCCAAAGCAGATTTCAATGGATCTCAATCATTAGATACTGGTGATGGTGCTAGTGAATTTTGGGGGATCCGTAATTATAATCAGCCATGAAAACCATTTATTTCACCATTTTGTTGAGTGATATGTAGTGTAAAAATGATACTAGATAATAAATATACACAAACTATACAGATAATCATATAACTTTAAGCTCTAAAGCACACCCTTTTGCACACAATGCAATGTAAAAATAATTTTTAAATTATGAATAAATACACATTTGTGGAAAAAACAAAATAATATGTGCAGATATAACTAATGTTTACACCTTGAAGCAACAATTTTCAGCCTTTTCATCATGGCACACATTAATTACTAAAATTCTGTGGCACAGCAACAAATATGTATTTTACCAATCTGATAAAAAAAAATACGTATAATTTTGATTCATGTACACTAAACAGCTATTGTTGTGTTGGCTGTTGTCATTTTTTTAAATTTGACAATCTAAGGGGTTGCATGTTTTAAAAACTTGTGTGACACATTGATTGAAAAATCATTGCCTTGGAGGATCATACGTTTATCAAATGTTTTTTCCTATGTCTGCCCACATTAAAATTTTTAATCATATCCATGATTATTTATTTCCTTAGGATGAACCTCTACAAGTAAAATTTCCCAGTCACAGGATCTATATCAAACCTTTTGCCATCAGATTTGAATTGCCCTGCACAAAGGCTGACAAACATCAGCTACATGTGAGTATGTACAATTCTCTACATACTAAAAAACACTTAAAAAAAAAAAACTTGACCAACTTGATATGGAGAAATGAACATCACTATAATTTTTACTTGCATTTCTTTTAAATAGAACATGGAAGTTTATTTTATTTTATTTTTTAAGATTTTATTTATTATTTTCAGAGAGAGAGGAATGGAGAGAGGCAGAGAGGGAGAGAGATCAATATATGGTTGGTTGCCTTTCACCTTCCTCCAGCTATGGACCTGGCCAGAGGTCTGGCTTGCATCCTGGTTATGGGCCCTGGCTGGGAATCAAACCAGCGACGTTTGGGTTAGCAGGCTGGTGCCTTATACACTGTGCCACCAGCCAGGGCCGGAAGTTATTTTAAATGGCCTTAAAAACACCTTGGGTTATTGGACTAATCATTTATTGGAAGTATATAACACCTACTGCCTCTATGAGGTGTTCAAATCTAGTTATTTTAGCTTTCTTCCCATGATGCCAAGACATTTAAATATTAAGTTTGAATTTTCATTAAGCAGCTCTGTGTTGTGTTTGTGCTGAAATCCCTAAATGTTGGATATTATTTGGATGAAATAACTAGATCATGGAATGAACTTTTCATTTTCCATGTAGATGAGTTGATGTGGTCTGGCTTTAGCTGGAGATGCCTTTCAAAACATTTAATTGGTATTGAAGTCATTATTTTTCCCATGCACAAAATTTCCATGCATTTAAAAAATTATGGTGCTAGAATCACATAACTTTGAGTAAAATGGGTCAGATTTAAATAGTATTTTAAAACATCTTGCTATTTGGCATTGTAAAGATCCTATCCTCCTCACTACCCCCCTCTCTCAGAAAAACAGACCAGATTTCACAGCCACCCTAGGTAACCTATCCAGAGCAGACTGAGCATAGAGAAGGAGATCATTTAATTGAGGTGCATTGACTCACTGTCCTGCATAACACAATCCACATGGGTAATCAACACCCAAACAGGACAGAAAAAGATGCTGTAAGTTTTATCTCCATGACAGTTCTACCACTTACTCCAATCCCCTACAAACCATATTTCCAAGGTGGTTTGACTAGCCATCCGTTTTGTATTCAACAATATGCCAGTGTTTGCAAACACACACTATGCTATAAAGCAACAGGGGAAGAAATAACATGAAATGCGGGCTTTACTTCAAATTCCATTCTTTGGAAGACAAAACTCAGATAAAAAATAAATCAATAGGTAGGTAAATAAGAGCTATTGGCATTTTCTGCTTCTTCTAATAGTTAGTTAGTTACCAAATCCTTTCAGCTAGGGAGGGTTACAAGTCAAGCTACCGTAAGGATTTTATAAATCCATAAAAGTATAGATAAGGAAAACATTCTTTTTAAAAACACAGAATTACTATTGATCCCATCTGACACAGGTCAAACACAAGTAAATAGATTCAAGTGAAACAAAAAGATAATAAAAAGGCCATTTATTGGTTTATTACTGGTTTTACAATATTCCAAAATTAATTGTTCATAAAGTACCTATAAAGAAGGAATTGTAGAGAGAAAAAAAGACGGAATTGTAGGAAGAAAAGCAATAACCTTCCTATAGAGCAGTATGAGCCTCAGTGAACTTATCTGCAAAATGGGGGAATAAGAATAGGTGGCCTTCCTGCTATAAACTTCAGTAGATACAAAACACTTCAATATCTCTCCCCCTACTCTCTCTCTCTTAGCAACAATGGAGTATCAAAGGGTTTATTTTTTTAAATTAATTGTTGTATTACATTTATCCCATTTTCCCCCCACTGCTCTCCCCTGCCCCACCCTCCCTATCCCCCCTCCCACAGTCAATCCCACATGTTGTCCATGTCCATGGGTTATTTATACTACTTTCTTGACTAAACTGTTCCCCAAAGGGTTTAGATTTGATCTACTTTGGAAAAGAAAGATGAGAAAACAGATCTGAGGGAAGAAAGACAGCTAACAGGTAATTAAAGGGAACCAAAGTGGTTTCTCAATTCAAGATAGTTACTTTTTTTTTTCCAGTGGAGAGCGTGAATGCATTCCCCCACTACCACAAATAATACAGTTGAGTTTCCCACACTTGGGGAAATCACAGGGGTCAGCACATCCGGAGTGCAATGGATAAGCCTCGCTGGGAAAACCATCTTTGTGATCATGGTACCTCCCCTGTCAGGTAAGTATAAAATAGTTACTTTTTATAAAGTGTTTTTTTTTCTGGATCACATCCTTCACGAAAATATCCATGTATGTAATTTTAGGGAGGGGAAAGGGCCTGAAGTGTGACTTTAATTAAAATTACAATCATTTTCATAATAGATACAGTTTAACAAATAATGAACAAAAGAATTTATTACTTACCATTTGTCATTAGAGATAATTTGATTAGAAGTTATTTATGAGATACTGAAACTGTACAAAAGGTAAGATATAAAAGTAGCTAATATACAGGAAATAAAAGGAATACTTCTTTATAAAAATATATTGCAATTGCAGGTTTCTTTTTCCATATAAAAATTATTTAAATGGTAATATACCCTGCAATATTTTACAAATGTTGTTTTTGAGTCTGTGAACTTCTACCTGAAATATATAGGTCACATCATTCCAGTGAACAACATTCAACATAGCAATTTTTTTCAAATGCACCCTGTCAAAAATACTTGTAGGCTTTAAAATTGGTTGTAAAGTATAAATGCCATAAGTGATAAAAAACACATTTTAAATGTTATGTTAAATTTTAATGTCAATAATCATAGAAAGAAGTGATATTGGTACTTTACATTCTAGCAGTCTGAAGACAGAGTCTTATCAAAATAGTGAGCTCAGGCATATTGCTTACTCTTTTCTTTCAGAAATCCTTAATTTACATGACATATTTCAATAAATGGGAGTTAATTCTTTATTTGCTTTGGAGATCAGATGCAAAATCTCTCTTACAAATTATAAAAATGGACCAGACTACACACTATACACTATTAATTCTACCTGTCATCATGCAATGGAAATATTAGAGGGTAATCTTCCCCACCCTTTCTGGTCATCAGAACTTACCTGTCCTGCAGCTTGCCAGGTAAAATTCATGGAATGGATATTGACAGGAATCGCTGGCATTCTCTGTTGTGCTTTTCTGAAATCATGTGTGAAAGGGGCCATTTTCCCCTCTGAAACAATCAAGATATCTTCTTCAAATCCTAGTTTGTTAAATAAAAACAAAAACAAAAACTATCAAACTAGGTGGACTTAAAAGAATCCAAATCAGCAACTGCATGTAGGAACACCAGAGAATTGGTATGGGTCATTTCGTTTCACAAAGCACCTGCCTTGGTACCACTGAATTGTCCTCTGGCTGTGATAAGAATGATGCCAACAGGCACACGTTTTCAAGGAAAAGGAGTGGACATGGAGTTAACTGATGCTAACAAACGCTGGGTCCACCTAAACACGGTGGGTTGCAGAAACTAACAACAACACGATCAGAGCATGAGATTAACCTCCGTTTCTTAAGAAGTTTATATGCTTTCAGATGGAAAACAGCTAATTAGAAGGGAGAGGAATCTTCTTGGAGATTGTTTTAAAAACAATCAAAATGCATACATCGATACTTCTTTAATGCAAGAGTTTGAAAGAGAGTGAAAACACAGGCAGAGGAAGCTTACCTATGAGCACTCTCGCCTGGTGAGCATCAATCCACAGGTACAGGCTTTCCTCCCGTGGCTGCCCGGCCTCTGCCCGCAGCACCAACAGGTATGGGAGGGTGCTCCAGAGCCCGAGCGCTGCGGCGAAGGCTATTTTCTGGGCCATGCCACTTCGGACCTCCTGTCTGGCGGCTCTCGCCACTGAAACTCTCTGCAGCACCTACCGCAACCTGCAGCAGTTGAGGTCTCTCTCAGCCGGAGCCGTCCACCTTACACCGCTGGACACCTAACCTCCCTGTGCAAGGGAGCCTGCAAGAGCCAGAGGCGGAGGGAGGGAAAGGGGCGGGTGCCCGGACAGGAGGAGAGGGCGCAGGAGCAAGAGGGGACCGCAGAGACGCAGGACTGGCAAAGCTGCAGATGCCAGCACGCTGGGCGAGGGCAACAGTCGGAGGGTTAAATACAAGGAGAGAGGAAGAGCGGGAAGGGTGGGCGCCGGAGGGGTGCACGCAAGGAGTAAGGAGGTCCAGCCGGCCGCCACTGGTGGGCGCTGCGGGCGCGCAGGGCGGGCGGGCGGGGCGGAGCGGAGCGGGGTGTGGCGGGGCGGAGCGGGACCCTTACAGCGTTTGGACCACAGAGGGCCCAGTGCGAGCACGAGCAAAGCAGCACGTGTTGAGGGCGGTTGCTGAAAAGGGTGCTTAGAGGGACCCTTGGAACTACACTCGCTTGTGCCTCCAGCCAGGCGAAGCAAGGGTGGATGAAAATGGGGTGAGCTGAGATTTCAAGGCTTGACTGAGCGTCAGTGATGATTATGATGATATCGACAAAGATGATTCTCATTTCTACCTCGGTGCTAAATGAAGGCATATATTCTGCTACTTCTTCCTTTCTGCCTATCTTTCCTCCCTTAGCAAATCCTGTCCTCTCTAATCCACGCTACGCAGACATTTTTCATGTTCCCATGCATTTAAAACTTGAGAGACTCCAGCGTCCCGTGATGCCTGACGGTGGGCTCTGGAGGGCGTAGGGCTTTCTTCTCAGACACTAAGGAGGGTACTTTCATGCTCCCGCAGCACCGGGAAGAGTTCCCTGGGCTCTGGATGACAGGAGTCCCTGACCCGCGTAGGGTAGGGCTCCCAAAAGTTGTGAATATCTTCATATCTGCTGGTGTTTCAAAAAACTTGGAGGAACACTCTGGTAATGAAATGACAAGCACTTGAGGACAAGACTAAGGGTCTGGCCTTGCCTGTTAGAAGAGTAGTTGGCTGGTGAGCTTCAGCCCAACACACCTACCTGACCCCAGCCGAAAGGACTTAACTTTCCCCCTACCTCTTTCCTTGGAGGAGCAAAGAAAACAGAAGCAAAAGGTTTGAGTTATTTATTTATTTTTAAGAAAGATTTCAGACTCAGAAAAGGGTTGTTACATCTTTGTTCTTTAGCACCCAGATGCTGCTACAGATGCCTCCATTGAGGACTGAGTGTCTGGGCTGGGGTGGTGTTTCACTCAGTGCTTTGTAGAGTAGTGGACGCTTCTAGAGGGGAAAACAAACGGAAACAACAGAAGAGAAGCTGAACATGTGCAGACATTGAGTAACATAAATGTTAGGTCATTTCAAGTTACTAAAATGAACAGAGCATGCGGTTCCAGTTACAAAATATTTTCAGCGGTACTGTTGTTGTTCTGGGAAGAGAAATAGGTTAGTCTATGACCATTTGAATTTGCAGTGTCTTAATTTTAAAATTACTTTTATTTGAAGTGCTTACTTAATCTTCATACCTCTTTCAAGTAGATGCAATGATTATTTCTATTTTATTGATAGTGAAACAAGGATCAAAGACGTCCTGTAAATTGACTGTGGTTACCTAGCTAGTAAGTGGCAGAGTTAGGGTTCAAATCCTGGACACTCTGATTTCAAAGCACACACTCTTAGCTGCTATACCTCATACAGATAAGTAAATCATAATTAAGTCTATTTGATGCCAAAGCTTCACAGCCATTCTCCATTTAACATAAAAATAATTAACCTTTTTTCAAAATTTCTGTGTTTTTATTTCAGAGAAGTCATTCATATAATGTTAATGTATTCGTATGCAGTGAGAAATCTTTAAAGCACATTTGCATTCTAATGCCAGTCATCTCCAAGTTAAAGATAATTTCAAGACACGACAGACTTTTTTTTTTTTTTTTTCCCCTGAAGAAAGTGTGGTTTTAATTGAAATCTTTTTTCCTTAGTATTGCTCTAACCGTTATGGCTCTTGGTGCAAGGACGCCCTCTGCAGGTTATTTTAATCAAATGCTAGTAATTGAAAAATACCCTTCATGAAATGTACTTTTGGTTAGAAAAAATGAGGTACTAAATTTCTTCTTAATTCAAATTCCTCTAAGTGGGATTCTTCTGCAGCAATTCAGTTTTGTGTTGATGGTAATATATCTTGCTGTAAGGAATTATTTTTCCTTCCAGAATAGTTGGTCTCCGTAAACTTGTCCCCAACAGTGGACAATTAGAAAACATTTTATTGTAGAGAAAAATGCTATTTAAAAAATCTTGGATTTGAGCCCTTTTGGTCTTTAAAGTACAGGAAGAAATATAAGTTATGTTATACACCAATCAGATGCTTTCAAGGGCAACAGGGTATATTTTTGGAGGGAAGTTCCATCTAAGAGCTAAATCAGGTTTGACTCTCCTTTCTGTTGTTAAGGAGATGAGAGAGTACCCTTTTTTCATTTAGAATACAGTAATTTTTTAAATGTATTCATTCAAATAAAAATACAATATTTATTCCACATGATAAAATTGGGAAATAGTGTTCTATGATATATTACAAATCAACTTCATTTAGTCTGAAAATTCTACTATTTGTTTTCCAGTCCATTATTCTTCCTTTCCTTGTGTAATTTATTCTGATCAGTTACATTTGCAGGAAGGTTCCTTTATTTGTTCATTAGTTCATTCACTCATTCCAAAAAAGATTTATTAAACACCTATTTTGTGCAAGACACTTTCCTAGAAAATAGAGGACAAAGGCAGTTAGAAACATTATGAAACTACATTTAAAGCGAAACAAGATCCTAGCACTTGGACAGCATTGGAGTTGATTGAAATGAGAAGGACAGGCACCCAAGTAACCACAATACAAGGCAGAATATGGTGATTGTTGATAAGATAGAAGGACTGGAAATATAGTTGGGATTCTGAGCTTTTTTAGTTCATTCCTTAAAAAAAAAAGAGAGAGAGAGAGAAAACCATTGACTACACATCTGATGTGTGAACTGTACTGGCACAGGGGAAAGGCTTGAGTAAAAAGACAATCCGTTGGAAAAAATACAATTAAAAAAAAAAAAAGCTCTTGCTCTTGAATTCTCAGTCTAACAGGCAATAGTGTTAAGAATGAACAATAAGAATGAATGCCATGATGGGGACATACACAGTGTATTTTGGTACTCAGAGGAAAGTCTCTTAAGGCAGACTGTGTTCTGGGAGGACTTCCTGCAGTGCAGGGTACTTGAGCAGTCTTGAAGGTGAAAGGACAGTTGAGCATACAAGGGAGGGATATCCAAGCACAAAGAGAGGCAATTTCAAGAACAAAGGGACTAGAGAAAGAGTGGTACCATCAAGGATCTGCCAAGTAATAAGTCTGGAGTGGGGGAGGGGGGGGAGTGGCTGGATGAAGTCAAAAGGGTAGATAGGAGTTGGTTGTGGAATACTGTGTGGTGAAGAATCCCAAATAATTTATGGAGAGACATTGTCTGCAAGGAGGAGCATGACTCTCTGATCCTCAAGTGTGGGCTGTGCATGGTAACTTTTCCCCATAGACTTTCTCTCCCAAGAGGGAAAAAAAGAATAACTTGACAGTGGAGAGACCTAACAAACTACCTCATCTAGTTGATCAAGGTCAACATCACCTGTGATAAGTTATGATAGTATGTACCCTTGATATGATGTGATGACAATGACACATTCATGACCTTCTCTTGAAAATTCATAACCTCTGTCTAATCATGAGAAAAACAGAAAAGCCAAAAATGAGGGATATTCTACAAAATACCTGGCCAGAAATCCTCAAAACTGGCAAGGTCATCAAAAACAAGGGAAGTGTGAAAAACTGTCACACCAAAGAGGAATCTGAAAAATTGTCACACCGAACATGACAACTAAATGTAATATGTTATGCTGGATAGGATCCTGGAACAGAAAAAGGATATCAGATAAAAAGTAAGGAAATCTGAATAATCTATTAATGATAATGTATTAATATTAGCTCACTAATTGTGCAAATGTATCATATCAACATAAAATGTTAATGGGGAAACTGAGTATTGGGTAGATGGGAACTCTATACTATCTTTGCCATTTTCCTGTAAATCGAAATGTATTTTTAAAAACAGTTTAAAAAATAAAAGGTAAAGACCTAGATACATTCAAAACACTTAGCGATTGGCATTTGAGAAGCAGAAGATTTCTCATAAAAATTTGGATTTCTAGCTTTCCAAGGTCTTTTCTGGCTCCTCATGGCCTGTACAAGAAAAAATTAGAGCTCTGGCCCTGGCTGGTGGCTCAGTGGATAAGGCTCCAGCCTGCGAACCCAAAGGTCATTGGTTCAATTCTCAGCCAGGGCAAATAACCAGGTTGCAAGCCAGGTTTCCAGCCAGGCCCTTAGCTGGAGGCAGGTGAAAGGCAACCATACATTGATGTCTCTTTCCCTCTCTGCCTCCTCCCTTCTCCCCTCTCTAAAAATAATAAATAAAATCTTTAAAAAATTAGAGCTCTGGCAATATTCCCTCCTTACAAGGAGATGTGTGTGAGTGATGGTGTGAATAGGGACTGCCATTCAAACAGGGCTAGTGCTTTCTACTTCTTACAGTTACAACATCCTCCCACCGACCCTCCCTCACTCATCTATGTGACTTGCTGGGCTTCTGAGGTGTGGCCTGGAGGGGAAGCAATGGGACAGGCAGGGGGAGGTACCTGAAGAGCCGGAGGACGTGTTGTGTGGGCGCAAGGGCAAAGCCTGCTGTAGAGGGGGAGCATGTTACTTTTGCTGGCTGTTCTGGATGGTGTTCTCAGCCAGCTGTCTTGCTGGCTACAGGTGTAGAGATTGAGACTGGGGCATATCTGCTGCATCCTGAACTGTGTTTTGGGAAGGAGGGGTGTACGACCCCTGTGGCACACTGACATGGAAAGGGGGCCACAAGATAGTCAGTGAAAAGAACAAGTAGCCAAGCATTATTTTTAACACAGTCTTATTAAAAAAAAAAAAAAAAAAAGACAATGTGTATCTGTATAATTTATGTGTATGTAAAACTACGCATAGAAAATGTCTAAAAGGTTATATGCCAGAATAACTCCAAGAGTTACCTGTGGGGAGTGGGACCTGGAACTATGAAACATATTTTACTTTATACACAACTATTTTCTGTTTTTTTTTTTAATGTAATTAAAGGCCATTTTAAGAAGAGACGGGTCCTTTCTTTCCATCTTCAGTCAGTTTCTCCCAAAGTAGGCAGCTGTCAGCACCCTCAGCCAGCACCCTGTACCATGCTGCCTGCATACTTTATCACCTAAGAGCTGTACACCCCAGCACATGGCAGCTCATTGCTGAAGCACAGCACAGCTTGAGGGCTCCTCCTCACCCCGTGCAACTCTCCTGCTATTCTTTCCTCACATGATGCCATTGCCAAGCAACCTAACACAATCCCATCTTCCACGAACCTTACCCATTATTTTCTGATCAAACATGCTGTTGCATCCCTATGACACTAAACAGGGGCATTTCTTTTTATGATGGGCAAAAAAGGGAAAACAATGTTCTTGCGCAATATCAGAGGAATGGAAAACAAATTAGAACACTCGCATAGGATAACGTATCTTTGTACTATTAAAGTTGACATTCTGACAATGCCTTTAACCATGCATCTCTCATCACAATCAAGGTAACGTAGATGGTCCATCACTCCCAAAAGTTTAACAAATTGTACACTTTAAAAAAACTATTTTATTTATTATTTTCAGAGAGAGGGGAAGGGGGAGAGGCAGAGAGGGAGAGAGACATCAATGTATGGTTGCCCTTCACCTGCCTCCAGCTATAGATGTGGCTGGAGACCTGGCTTGCAACCTGGTTATGTGCCCTGGCTGGGTGGGAGTCGAACCAGCGACCTTTGGGTTCAAATGCTCGCACCTTAGCCACTGTGCCACCAGCCAGGGCCTAAATTATACACTTTAAATATATAGTTATCATGTGTCAACTAAATTTTACTAAATTGGTTTTAAAACTTTTTGAAGAAATAAAAAATATTGGTGTTTCATCAGAACACAAAAAGCACTAACAATAAAAAATTGCTAAATTGGATTATATTAAAAATAAGAACTTCATTTTATCAAAAGATATCACTGAGATTGAAAAGAGATGCCAGAGTAGGAGAGAAGATATTTGTATACATAGGACTCTTATCCAGAATATGTAAAGAAACTCTTCCAATTTATAAGAAAAAGGAACTCAGAATGCAAATGTGTTGTTTCAATAACAACTACAAAATTCATTTGAAAACATTTTGCAAACTCCAGAGCCCCACCAGTAGCTGGTGTTTTATGAGTCCTGGAAGCAGTGGTATGAATAGCTGACTCGAGGCCAGAATATGAACCTGTTTACTCACCTGTGGGTTTGAGGCCATCCTTAAAACAGACGAGTGGGAGGGGTTTCTTGTTTTGATCACCGATCTCTGAAGTCTCCAGAGCTTTATTCCCCACTGATTCTTTTCTCTGACTTGCTTGCCAATCAGGGGTTTAGTCCTTCACCCGTTCCTATAGGAGAGTTATCACAGGAGCAGGTGTCCTAGAAGATAGACACCAGGAGTATTGGAAAATTCTAGGAGTAACAGAACTACTGCATGAAGGAACTTAATTCACAGTGAACCTTAAAAAGCAACAAGACAGTTTTGATACATAGCTTTGATAAGGCAATTTTGCCTTGAGCAGGAGCAGGGGTACCATCCCCACCCATCCATTTGAGAGGGTTGTGTTTCATCTATGCAACTGCTGTCCTCACAGGCAAGCCTCACTCCTTCCTTCCCTGAGTCTCTGTCTCTGGTGAGGCTGATGGATGACAAAGACCTGAGGGGTGGGGTGAAGACTTTTAGTTAGTATGTCAGTTGGGAAAAGAAAATCTTAAAAATCACGATGGTTCACAAACATTCTAGAAAAAAAATGTAGGTGGGCATCTGGCAATTTTTCTAAGAAAAACAAAGATATGTATTCATTCATTCTCTCTCTCTCTCTCTCTCTCTCTCTCTCTCTCTCTCTCTCTCCTCTGTATACATACAGCTGGGCATCTATATATGTGTATCTGTAATATCTATATTCTATAGGCTCAGTAATATAAGAAACAACATTAAAGGATAAATAAAAAGTTAAGGGGGTCCAAGATGGCAGCAGAGTAGGTGACAATTACACTCACCTCCTTCCAGGACCAAACTGGAATTACAATTAAAATATAGAACAGTCAACCTGAATAACCAACTGAACACTAGCTAAAGAAAAGTTTTAAAACCAATGCTTTATAGAAAATGGTTAGAAAGGGTGGAGACATAAAAAGGGCTGGCCTTGCTTCCATGTGCAGCAGCTGAGAATCCAGAGGGGTATCTCAGATGCAAAGGTTTCTCCTGAGGAGGGTGGGCTCTCAACCCAATGCTGGGCTTCCCAGCCTAGAGCACCTAGGCTGAGAAGCACCCATATAACATCTGCCTGTGAAAATCAGTGGGGACTCTGTCTGCCAGGAGGAAACACAAGTCTGTGAGACACCCAGCTGCCCTCTTAAAGGGCCAGCACACAAAATCTCATTCGCAGCCACTCATCTGGGGCTCTTGCAGAGCAAGACCAGAGTTGTATGATGAGAGACTAGAGTTTGTTGTTCCAGGGAGAAAGCTGAAGGGACAGCTACCAGAGTCCCTATTCTGACCCTCTCCCACATTGCAGATGCCATCTTTCTTGAGTGGTATGAAACTAGAAATCAATCACAAGAAAAAAAAACTGAAAAAAGCAAACACATAGTTTAAATAAAATAAATGGGCTAACAATGACATCAAGGAAGAAATCAAAATACCTTTAAACAAAAATGAGAACACAACAACCCAAAATCTATGGGACACAGGGAAAGCAGTCTTATGAGGGATATTTATAGCATTACTGGGATACCTCATGAAATAAGAAAAATCTTGCCCTGGCTAGTGTGGCTCAGTTGGAGTGTTGTGCCATAATCAAAAGATTGCAGGTTCAATTCCCGGTTGGGGCATATGCCTACATACAGATTTAGCTCTTGGTTCAGGTTGCTGTAGTCCTCAATTTAGATGTGTACAATCCCCAGTCTGGGCACTGATCCCAGTCTGGGCACAGACAGGAGGCAACCAATTGGCACTTCTCTTTCGCATCTACGTTTCTCTCTATTCTTCTCTCCCAACTCTCTCTCTCTGAAAGAAATGAAAAAAAAGTTCTCAGGTGAAAATAAAAATGAAAAATCTCAAATAAACAATCCAACCTTACACTTAAAGGAACTAGGGGAAAAAAGCCCAAAGTGAGCAGAAAAAAGAAATAATAAAGGTCAGAGCAGAAATAAATAAAACAATTAAAAAATTACTAAATATTAATGAAACCAAGACTTGTTCTTAGAAAATATTAATAAAATTGATAAACCTTTAACTAGACTCATCAAGAAAATAAGAGAACCCAAATAAATAAGATCAGAAATGAAAGAGGAAAAGTAACAACTGACACTACAGAAATACAAAGGATTATAAGGAAATATTATGAACTACTCTATGCCAACAGACTGAACCATATGAAAGAAATGGATAAATTCCTAGAAATATACAGTCTACGGAAAGTGAATCAGGAAGAAATAGAAAATCTGAACAGCCCAATTAGAACTAATGAAATTGAAATAGTAATCAAAAACTCCCAACAAACAAAAGCCCTGGACTAAATGGCTTCAATGGTGAATTTTACCAAATATTCAAAAAAGAACTAACACTCTTCTCAAACTATTCCCCCAAAATTTAAAAGGTGGAAACAGTTCTAAGCTTATTTTATGAGGCCAGTGTTATCCTAATTCCAAAACCAGATAAAGACACTACAAAGAAAGACAATTATAGGGTATGATCCCTATAAACATAGATACAAAATACTCAAAGTACTAGTAAACCAAATCCAGCAGTGTATTAAGATCACATGCCATGATCAAGTGGGATTTACTCCTGAGATGCAATATCCACAAATCAATTAACATAATATACCACATAAACATAATTAAGAATAAACATTTTAAAAATCACAAAATCATGTCAATGGATGCAGGAAAAGTTTTTGATGAAATCCAGCACCCATTTATGATTAAAAAAAAAAAAAAAAAAAACCCTCAGTGAAGTGCAAATAGAGGAAACATATTTTAAATAATAAAAGCCATATATGACAAACCTACAGCTATCATCACACTCAATAGGGAAAATCTAAAAGCATTTCCCTTAAGATCGTAAATAAGAGGGATGTGCACTTTCATCACTTATTCAACATAGTGATCGAAGTCCTAGCCACAGAAATCAGACAGGAGGAAAAAATAAAAGGCTTCCAAGCTGGAAAGGAAGAATTGAAACTATCATGATTTGCAGATGACATGATTCTGTTTATAGAGAATCCTAAAGATTCCACTAGGAAAAAAAAAAACAAACAAAAAAATTACCAGTTTACTGAAACTGATAAGTAAATCAGTAAAGTAACAGGATACAAAATAAATCTCCAGAAATAGATTGTATTTTTATATACTAATAATGAATCATCAAAAAGCAAGACTAAGAAGATAATCCCATTTAAAATTGCATCCAAAAATAAAATACCAGGAATAAATTCAACCAAGAAGGTAAAGGACCTGTACTCAAAACATTATAACACACTGAAGAAAGTAATTGAAGAAGATACAAATAAATGGAAACATATACTGTGCTCATGGATAAGAAGATGTAACATTATTAAAATGTCTAGTGCTTGCTTTGGCAGCACATATACTAAAATTGGAATGATAAAGAGAAAATAAGCATGGCCCCTGTGCAAGGATGACATGCAAATTCATGACGCATTCCATAATTAAAAAAAAAATGTCCATACTATCCAAAGCAATTTATAGGTTCAGTGAAATCCTATCAAAATATCAGTGGTTTATTTCACAGAACTAGAACAAATACTCCAAAAATTTATATAGAAACACAAAAGACCCAAATAGTCACATCAATCTTGAGAAAGAAGAATAAAGTTGGAGGAATCAAACTACATTGCAAGACCACAGTAGTCAAAACAGAATGGGTACTCACATAAAAACAGACACACATGGTGTGTGCAAGCAATTGGCAAGAACTTTGCATCTCTTTATTTCACATGCTTCTTATTAATTTTGAAAAACTATGTTTTTAAGGTTATGATTTAATATTATTGTTTCAGATATAAAGTACTAAATTCTGAGAGCAACCATCATGTCAAAGGAATAAGACGTTAGAGCAACAATAGTTTCTGGACTATGTGCAGGGCAAACTGCAAAGGAAATTGTGGACTTCAGTAACATCCCTTTATGTATAGTTTACAATGTGAAGAAGGTGTATGATACTCATCCCGATGTCACCACACCAACAAGGAAAATGCATACGGTAGGCAAGGATCACACAAGTCCAGATATTGTACACAGAATCCAGGAGATCATCAATGAAAATCCAGGATGTTTACCTTGACGTTTTGAGAGAAGTAGTTGTACCATGGATGAAGCAAGTTGCAAATGGACATCATTTTGTCTTCCAACAAGATGGTGCACCAGCACATAACACCAAAAACGTGCAAGAATGTCTGTGTCAGTGTTCCTGAATTCTGGTCAAGGAAATCTGGCCACCTAGTTCACCAGATGCAAATCCTTTAGACTATTATGTATGGAGTATTTGGGAAAGAGAAGTTAATAAACAACTCATTCCAAAGGCTGTTAAAGCTAAGATGGAAAACATGATGATATCCATGGATAAAGAAAAGTTAATTAAAGCGTGCTCAAAATTCTGAAGTTGAATCAAGTTTATTCAGCAAATGGAGACTTTTTTAAACAATTAAAAATAATGATTATGGTTATGTATTTACATAAAAGAATAAATTTATTTCAAAATATAACACTTTTGTGGTATGTTATTTATTTTACTAAGATTTTGCCAATTGATTGCCTGCACGCTACATAGATCAATGGAACAGAATAGAGAGCCCATACTTCTCAGGTCAATTAATATTTGACAAAGGAAGCAAGAACATACAATTTGATAAAGACAGTCTATTCAGTAAATGTTGAGAAAATTGGATAGATACATGCAGGAAAAAAAAAAAAAACGATACCATCTTCTTATACCATTATGAGAATAAGCTCAAAGTGAACTAAATATTTAAATGTAAGACTTGACTGCCCTGGCTGGTAGCACAGTGGATAAGACGCCAGCCTGCGAACCCAAAGGTCGCAGGTTTGATTCCCCAGCCAGGGCACATAACCAGGTTGCACACCAGGTCTCCAGTCAGGTCTGTGGCTGGAGGCAGGTGAAATGCAACCATACATTGATATCTCTCTCCCTCTCTGCCTCTCTCCCTCCCCCTCTTTCTAAAAATAATGAAATAAAATCTTTAAAAAAAATAAATAAATGTAAGACTTGCTACCATAAAAAATCCAAGAAGAAATAGATAGTAAAATCTCAGACATTTCTATTAGTAATATTTTTTCTTATATATTTCCTCAGGCAAGAGAAACACAAGAAAACAAACAAACAAATGGGACTACATCAAAATGAAAGTTTTTGCACAGCCAAGGAAACCATCAACAAAATGAAAAGACAACGCACTGAACGGGAGAACATTTTGCCAAAGATACATGTGATAAGGGGTTAATATCCAAAATTTATAAAAAACTCATACACCTGAATACCAAAAATATATAAATAAATAATCCAATTTAAAAAGGGATAAAAGGCCTGAAAAGATCCTTCTTCAAATAGTACATAACCACTAGATATATGAAAATATGTACAATGTCACTAATTATCAGAGAAATGCAAATTAAAACCTCAATGAGATATCACTTCAAACTTCTCAGAATGTCTATCATCAATAAACAACAAGTGCTGGTGAAGATGTGGAGACATGGGAACCACCACCGCACACTGTTGGTGGGAATGGAGACTGGTGCAGCCACTGTGAAAAACAGTATAAAGGTTCCTCAGAAAATTAAAAATGGAACTGCCTTATGACCCAGTGATTCCACTTCTGGGTATGTATACAAAGAAACCCAAAACCCTAATTCAAAAAAATATGCATCCTTATGTTCATTGTAGTGTTATTTACAATAGCCAAGACATGGAAGCAACTCAAATGCCCATCAATAGATGAGAAATTTTAAAAAGTTGTGAAGCCCTGGCTGGTGTGGCTCAGTGGATTAGCACCAGCTTGTGAACCCAGAGGTCACTGGTTCAATTCCCCAGTCAGGGCACATAACCAGGTTGTAAGCCAGGTCTCCAGCCAGGTCCATAACTGGAAGCAGGTGAAAGGCAACCATACATTGATGCTTCTCTTCCTTTCTTCTTCCCTCCATGCCCTCCTCTCTGAAAATAATAAATCTTAAAATATATACATATACATATATATATATATATATATATATAATTATAAAGAAAAAAGTTGTGAGACATACATATATACAATGAAATAGTACTCCACCATAAAAAAATAAATAAAATTTTACAAGTTGCAATAGTATGGATAGACATAGAAAATACTATGCTAAGTGAAATAAGTCAGTCAGAGAAAGACAAATACCACAAATGATTTTACTTATATGTAGAATCTAAAGAACAACATATATGAACAAACAAAACAGAAATAGGCTCATAGCTACAGAGAACAGTTGCCAGAGAGGAATGGGGTTGGGGGACTAGATGAACAAGGTGAAGGAATTGAGGAGCAGAGATTGATAGTTATAAAATCATGGGAATGTAAAGTACTGCATAGGAAATACAGTCAATAATACTGTAATAACTACGTATAGGACCAGTTGGCTATTGGAAATATCAGGGGAAACACTTTGCAAAGTATATGATTGTCTAACCAAAATGCTGTACACCTGAAACTAGGACAAAGTAATATTGAATGTAAGTTGTAATTGAAAAGTTTTTAATTCATTACAAATTAAAATGAAAAAATGATATATTGAGGGGGAAATGTTGGGTTAAAATGCTTAATGTAGAGCAATTATTGCCAAAATTGAAAAAAGAGAGATGACTATCTCAATAGAAAATGGGTGAATCTTCAGGTAATTGTCATACACGTACAAATGAATGGAAAAACTATGGTCATTTAACACTTTAAAGTTACCCAACTTCATTAATCACAGAAATTCAAATAAAAACCATGAGATAATCTCATTTACCTTTTAGAAGAGTAAAGATGAAAGTGACTGATAACATTTGCTATCGGTGAGTGTAGGAATTGGAACAATCTTTCTAGAAATCAATATAGTATCTTGCATCAACATTTTAGATAGGTATACTCTTTAAAAATATTTATTTTATTCATTATCTTAAGAGAGAAGGGCAGGGGGAAAGGAAGAGAAGCATCAGTGTATGGTTGTCTTTCACCTGCCTCCAGCTAAGGACCTGGCTGGAGACCTGGCTTAAAATCTGGTTATGTGCCCTGACTGGGAATTGAACCAGTAACCTTTGGGTTCTCAGACTGGTGCTAATCCACTGAGTCACAGCAGCCAGGGCAATAGATAGGTATACTCTTTAACAAGAATTTTTACTTCTGAGAATTCATGAAATACTTAGGTATGCATAAAACATATATGAACAAAAATGTTCTTGCTAAACTTTACAATATTAAAGAATTAGAAACAATAATCATCACAACGGGGCCCTGGCTGGTGGCACAGTGGAGAAGGTGCCAGCCTGCGAACCCAAAGGTTGCTGGTTTGATTCCCCAGCCAGGGCAATATAACTAGGTTGCAAGCCAGGTCTCCAGCCAGGTCTGTAGCTGGAGGCAGGTGAAAGGCAACCATACATTGAGCCTCTCTCTCTTTCTCTCTCTCTCTCCCTCTCTCCCTTCCCCTCTTTTAAAAATAATAAATAAAATCTTTAAAAAAATAATCACAACTAAATAAGTGAGTGAACATATAGTGGAATGTTACACTGCAAGTAAAAACCATGTATATTGGAATTTGTTGACATAAATAGTCCTCATTACTTTAAATTTGAAAAGAGCTGCAAAATATGGATGATTATGGTATAATTAACAGTATTATGGTTAAACACTATGGTTTGAAATATGTCTATGTATTTTACAAGCCAGCCTGCAACTGGCCACCCTTGTCCAGGATGTGCAGTGGTTTTGCAGACAAGGGGAGGCCAGACCCCTCCTACTGATGACCTCAAGTTTGCACATGAAGTCATGCTGTATGCCTGAAGACCCCAACCTTGTCTGAATTCTAATATCAAGAGAAGATGTGCAACCAGGAAGTGTTTGAGGACTGCGGACCCCTACCACAGGCACTTACTGAGTCATTAGCCTCCATAGTCTGATCCCCATCTGCTCCAGGGGACTGATTCTACCCCAAGAAGTACCACTTCTCTCTATGACCTGAGGTCCCCCAGGGACCAGCATCACAGAAAGGACTGGCCAGGGACCGAGCTGTGCAGTATCAGCCTAAGGGGGGAAACCAACGACCAAGCTCCACAGTTACAGAAAGAGAACTTTGTTTTTCTTGTACATGCATATTTTATGATGAATAAATCAAATGAAATATTAAAAAATAAATAAATAAAATATGTCTATGTATTTTAACATTTTGATGTATCTGGACACTACTAATATGAACAGTGATTAACTTTCAATGGTTAAGTTACTCCTGATTTTCAATTTGTTCTTTATATCATTTGATTGTATTATTTAAACCTTTATAGTAAGCATGTGTTAATAAGAAAATATTAAAGCTACTTCCCTTGGTTTGAAAGGTATTTAATAGCTTTTGTTTTTTCAAGTGAAGAGATTGAATCAAACTGTCACGTTCCCCCACCAATGATGACTGTTTTGGAATCTGCAATAGCATCATTAAAGGTTAGCTGTCAACAAGCTTGATAGAATCACGTTTTACAAACAACTCTCTCATTTTTTGTAAGAATACCAAGGAATTGCCTGCTTGTTGGAGCCTGTTGACAATATATTTTATGGTCTGCACACAATTTTCCCTTTTCTTTAGGCTTTTAGTACCGTGTGGAAAGCAATGCGGAGTAATGGAAAGAATGCAGATTGTGGAACCAAGATAGCCTCCCTCCCCTTCCTCTTCAGTTGAGCTCATGTATTTGCGGACACTGTTGAGTTAGCTACTTCAGCTCAGATTCATCGTAAGTATTACTTCTGGCTATAAAGTGTCTGAAATATAGTAGGTACCTTATGAGGGTCTGTTAAATATACATTAAAAGACAATCCAACATTTGGACCCAAATGACTTTGGTTGGTTCCTTATTTATAAGTTACTGGCCTCTTCCAGGTTACTATTGGCAATCTGCAAAAATGCGTTCTTTTATTTTTTAATTTATTTTCTTCTATTAATTTTTAAATTTATTATTAGAGAGGAAGGGAGAAAGATAGAGAAGGAGACAAACATCAATGTGTGATAGCCTTTCGCACACTGCCAGCCAGAAACCTGGTCCACAACCCAGGCATATGCCCTACTGGGAATCAAACCAGCAACCCTCTGGTGTGCAGGCTGGTGCTCAATCCACTGAGCCACACCAGCCAGGGCAAAAGTTTACTCTTGCTTAGACTGTTATAATGGCATGAATGCCTTGAACATTTATCACTAATATAATTTATTCCCAGGAGGAAATATGCTTTGCCCTTTGGATATTACAATGAACTTTACTATTCTTTTTAATCTCACCAATATTTATTTCTGTTAAAGTATACAGCAAAACTTATACATACACAGAGCACCTTATTTTTTCACAAGTTCAGTCATATCACGGATCCAATTATATACTTGCTATATAATTGCATAAATTATATAGCAAAAGTAAAGTCCAGTCCAGATGATGTGCTAATGACAACTGCCTTTATTGAAATTTGTTTCACTTCAATTTTATAGATGGGACACTGAGGTGTGATTAGATTAATCACATTGTGACAATCTTTTTTTTTTTAAGATTTTATTTATTATTTTTAGAGAGAGGGGAAAGGAGAGAGGCAGATGGGGAAAGAGACATCAATGTATGGTTGCCTTTCACTGGTCTCCAGCTACAGGCTTGGCTGGAGACCTAGCTTGCAACCTGATTATGGCTGGGAATTGATCTAGCGATTTTTGGGCTGGCAGGCCAGCACCTATCCACTGAGCCACCAGCCAGGGCTTGAACTTTACTATTAAAAGACTAAGGGGGCACAGGGTAGCTTCATCATCCATGCTACTCTAATAGTAACAACTAGAATCTTGGAGAGATCGTGACTCTTAAAACTCTTCCCATATACAAATAAACAAAACTCTTTATAATTTAAAAACTTATACCAAGGATTCTGTAAAATATATTGTGGAAGTTGCCCTACTTATAACTAATAACCAAATAGGACTTACATTCTTCTATCTTGCACTAATTCTTAAAAATACTCAGGTTTCCTGAGGCATCTTTCCCTGGACCACCTCAACATGATACATTTTCTCTTCATTTGTAGGAATTTAAAAAAAAAATCAAAAGCCAGATTATGTGACTGGTTTTATTTAGTTAAAATACAGAATACTAAGTGTGTCCATAATAACCTTAAAAATTTACACTCCTGCCCTGGCTGGTGGCACAGTGGATAAGGCACCAGCCTGTGAACCCAAAGGTCGCTGGTTCAATTCCCAGCCAGGGCACATAACCAGGTTGCAAGCCAGGTCTCCCAGCCAGGTCCCTAGCTGTAAGCAAGTGAAAGGCAACCATACATTGATGTCTCTCTCCCTCTCTGCCTCTCTCCCTTCCCCTCTCTCTAAAAATAATAAAATCTTTTAAAAAAATTTACACTCCTCAAGTTTTTAAGAAGCACATTCAAAACTTCAAGGGAGATTTGCTAATTGTGGAAGTAAAACTTACTGAGGGGATGATACTTTGGTAGAGTTAACACAAAATAGGAAGCTAATTTTGTGCAGCCAGATCTCAGTTTTGTTATTTTCTTTCTTTAGATTTTATTTATTACTTCTCAGAGAGAGAGGAAAGGAGAGAGGAAGAGAGGGAGAGAAACGTCAATGTATGGTTGCCTTTCACCTGCCTCCAGCTACAGACCTGGCTGGAGACCTGGCTTGCAACCTAATCATATTGCCCTGGCTGGGAATTGAACCAGCAACCTTTGGGTTCATAGGCCAGCACCTTAACCACTGTGCTACCAGTCAGGGCCCGCAATTTTGCTATTTTCAAGTTGACCAGGAGCTCAACAAACTCAAAACACAACTAGTATGAACCAAAAGGATATTTTATTGCTTTCCATTATGGGGAATGTAGTATTTCCGGAGACTAGAATGCAAAAGTCTGCACTCCAGGTCTTCTCTTTTCCTAGTATGAAGGTACATACAGAATTAAATTGGTAATCAAAAATTTGCCAAACATTAATATAAGATGGGAGTATCAGATGGCATGAGAGTTACTTCATCTTAGCCCATGAGTCTCAACAGCCACCCTCTAGGAGGCATTTTAGAAACTTGTGAGGATATTGTTGGGATCTTACAGGGTATAAGCCAGGGATGGTAGATGTTCTCCTATGTACAAGGCAGGACCATGCATGAATTGTCCCACAATATACATATCTTTTGATTACCCCACTGTAGATTCATATAGATAAATAACTATCTGAACCTAGAAACCTAACTTCATTTTACCCATTAACACACAGTTTATAATATACCCTGAATTTTCCAGAAATGCAACTACTGGAAATAGTAAGATTCTGTGAGCGGTAAGATTGTATTTGGTTTTGTTTGGATCTTTACCAAGAATTATTCACGTTTTGGAAAAACCACATCATACCTCTGCTTTTTTCATTTCCCTGTACTTTTTATACATAATAGCTTCTGATCTTCTTACTTCCCTTAAAACCAAACTTTTTCATTAAAGTAGATGCAAGCATCTGATTACTTTATTAGGTCAAGAATTGCTGTTGCTAAACCATTTTCATTTTGAATAGCTGATTTTTTGCTTCCCTTATATATTTATTATTTTGAAATTATATGTGTCAGAGTAGATAATAGTACCTTTGGATTCTATTTGTGGATAGTTAAGTGGGCATACAGAATATATATATTATTTAAAAAGGCAGCTTTTGGTCAATCTATAAAGTCTGTATACTGTGTGATTTTATTTTTGTGACACTCTGGAAAATCATTATAAAACAGGGAGCATGTTAATGATTGCCAGAGGATAGGAGTGTCCAAGAAGATTTATTACAAAAGGGCAGCATGAGGGAATTTGTGGGGCAGGGAAAAATAATAACTATTCTGAATCTTGACTATGGTAGTGATAACATGACTCAATGCATCTGTCAAACATTATAGACATGCACATTGGAAAAAGCAAATGTTACTGTATGTAAAATCTTGAATGTTTAAGAGCATGGAAGAATACTACAAATGAAACAGAAAATAAGACAACCAAAATGGTAATGTTGGGTTTTAGTGTTGAGAACCACTAAACCAGCTAGGACTCAAAAACCACTGCTGACATTCAGTGTACTGATGATGGTATAGTTCACATCTCTAGTGACTGAACCATTCATTCTCATAATTCTCCTATGCATAGTGTCAGGTATGTAAAGAGGAAAAACATTTTTATAGAGCTTGTAACAATAAATGAACTATATCTCAATCAGCAAGTTATTGGCAGTTAAATTAAAACCTAGCCACTTAATTCTACTCACTTTTTACTACAACCACCTTACTAGCTTTGTGCTATAATGGAAGAATTCTGTGAACTTTCAAGTTTTTCCATTTATTGCTGGCATTACACCTCTAAAGTAAAATAAAAGAAAATACCAGCACTCATATTATACTACCACCTAAATTTACTAAGAAAGAACAAAAATGTTTTCTTAATAACATCATTTACATTCCTAGAAGAAAAGTGTACTGTAATGTCACTTCTACTGACAGAAAATAAGTCTCTTATGTTTTTTATAAGGTGTTTACAATAGGTCAGTGTTTTGGCTAGGGTGTTAAAGGCTTTTTGCCATTTATAGTATTTATTCTGCAGCCTTCTGAACCTACTTTGGGAAATTTTAACATGTAGAAATGTTTAGTTCACTTACTGTAGGCAATTAAAATGGTTAAGAGAGAAACATGAACTAATAAATGCCTTAATTTGGATAATTTCCAAGTAATAGGTGTCAAAATTATTCATTCTTAGCTCCTTAAGTTTTCTTGCCTAACAGTTACTCAACCAATTAAACTACATGAATATAAAAAGACTATAATGTTTAGGTAATCACTAATTGATACCTATGCTAAGAAGCTGTAATTCAAATCCAGAATACTGGTTTTCCAAAAGAAGAACCAAATAAGTATTATCACTTTAATAACTTGCTTCACAGTGAATTCAGATAATTTAAACATTTAAAAAGTACTTTATTAACTGTCAGCTGAATCATAGATTGGAGAGCAAGATACGTAGAAAAGGTACTGATGTCCAGATTGTACATTCTAGAATGTGTGTCATATAATCAGCTTTTAAGTAGTACTCCTTCAAGTAGTTACTCATAATGGAGTTTGTAACCATTCCACCCGCCATCAGTTAAAATTGCTACTTACTGTGATATATTTAGGAAAGGTGGAGGTGGAGCTGGAGATGAAATAAGATTGGCTGAGAGTAGATAATTATTGAAGCTAAAACTTTCTCTTTGAGCTCTGATGATGTAACTGTTACTGGACTTGTCCTCCATTACAAACAACTAGAAAATTGCAGAAAATATAAGAAGCATGTGTTTTAAGATGCTGGACAATAGGAAGTCCACGTTTGTAAACCATTAAAAAAAAAAAAGAAGAAAGAAAGAAATTATTTAAGGCCAGTGATCACTCTGGCTTTTTTTTTTTTTTTTTCTTAAGGTACTTTCCTGACGATGAATCAGGGAGAAGGAATGTAAGTAGAGCAAGATACTTTCTGAGGAGACAGAGGCTAAGGAGACTGAAGCAGCTAAAATTCTTGGAGCAAAAACTTAAGAGGACAGATTATGAGGAAAAAGCTCAAAAAATCGTTATGGAAGTTCCCTGGAGTCTGTTTCTGAATACTAAGCTGAAAACTCATAGAGGGGAAACTTGAAAAAACTGATTAAAGAACTGGCAAACTATAAGTTAGAAAACTCCAGAGCTCACACAGAGACAGGAGCCATCTGAGATCGAGCCAATCAGTGATGAGATCCCCTTGAACTCCCGAAGGACTTGGTAGAGACCCCAGAAGGATATCCTTTAAGGGTAGGGTTAAACATGCTCTAAAGTAAAGACTGCCCTATATATACAGGGTGTGCAAATGAATTGGCAATAACTTTGCATCTCCTTATTTTACGTGCTTCTTATTAATTTTGAAAAAGTATGCTTCTTAGGTTATGATTTAGCATCATTGTTTCAGATATAAAGTATTATATTCTGAGAGCAACCATCACATCTAAGGAATACAATGTTAAACCAACCATAGTTTCTGGACTGTGTGCAGGGCAAACTGCTAAGGGAATTGAGGACTTCAATAACATCCCTTTACATACAGTTTACAGTGTGAGGAAGACGTATGATGCTGATCCCAATGTTGCCACACCAACAAGGAAAACGCACAAGGTACGCAAGGATCACACAAGTCCAGATACTATACACAAAATCCAGGAGGTCATCAATGAAGATCCAGGAAAGTCAGTGTGCTCGCTCTATAGCAAGAAAACTGCAGATGTCAGATGCAATGGTTCACAAGATTATTGCTGAAGATATCAGATACAGATTGTACGTTCTTAGAAGAGGCCAGTTTATGACACAATAGACAAAGGAATGGTGCTTTGAAAAAAACAAGGAAACTAACCCTGCCTGGTGGCACAGTGGATAAAGCGTCAGCCTGGGAACCCAAAGGTCGCTGGTTCAATTCCCAGTCAGGGCACGTAACCAGGTTGCAAGCCAGGTCTCCCAGCCAGGTCCATAGCTGGAAGCAGGTGAAAGGCAACCATACATTGATGCCTCTCTCCCTCTCTGCCTCTCTCTCTTCCTCCATCTCTAAAAATATTAAATAAAATCATTTTTTAAAATGACAGAAATGCTGGAATTCGCAAATAAGGGCTTTCAAGCACCTTTAAATATGTTCAAGGGTGTGAAAGGAAACATGACTATAACGAAGAGAGAGATGGCAGCTACATTAAGATGAAATTTTATTCCTACACTGAGAAGTACTATGTCAGAAATAAAAATAATGGGCCCTGGCTGGCAGCACAGTGGATAAGGCACCAGCCTGCAAACCCAAAGGTCACTGGTTCAATTCCCCAGCCAGGGCACATAACCAGGTTGCAAGCCAGGTCTCCAACCAGGTCCATAGCTGGAGGCGGGTGAAAGGCAACCATACATTGATGTCTCTCTCCCTCTCTCCCTTCCTCTCTTTCTGGAAATAATAAATAAAATCTTTTTTAAAAATCACTTAATGGGCTTAAGAGCAGATTTCAGCATTATAGAAAAAATATTCATAAACTTTAAGATACAGTGATACTGAGAAACCTGATCAGATCACTGGAGAGAAGTAGGAGGGCCTGTGGGAGGAGTTTGCTGAGAAACGGTAAACAGTCTAGAACAGGATTGATTGAGGAACTGAATGCCTCCAGAGCACATGGAATTATGGGCTAGAAGATATAAAATAAAAGGAGGGCAGAGTCTGGCTCTTGGACTCTCTTCCTTGCATATGCCTGAATGATGGCGCTGCAGCTGCCTGAGTTTCCCAGCAGATGGTATTTTGGGTGGGAAGGAACTCTGGGCACAGCCTAGAATTGGTCTGGCCTGGCAGAGGGTGACAGGTTTATTTTCTGGGTGTTCTAGAGGGGATGACCTCTAAGGCAGAAGCCTGCCATTCTTCCAAAATTGTGTAGTTTTTGTACTTTATATTGTTTTAGTTTGTAAACTAACCCTAGAGAAATAAGATAATTAAAACTAATAGAGGAAATGATAGGAGAACTCAGGGGTTAAAAGTTTAGCCTTAATTGATAGGTTTAAGTGATTGAAGCTGTAACTAAAGAGTTAAAAAGTTTAGGTTTAAGTGATATGCTCACACATGTGGAAAGGTATTCTAAAATTGTGAAGGTTTTGAATAAAGACTCCTTTATCACCAAAACTTTGCCTCTGGAATTTTGCCTGGAGGGTAGTGGCAGGCCCCTTGACTTCAATGCCTTATCAAAAACAACAGCATTTAACCAAAAGCACAGAGAGAAAAAAAAGACAGGAAAAAAAAAATAGACCCTCAGTGATCTGTGAAACAATATTTATTAAGCAGACTTACACATATGGAATTGGAGTTCTAGAAAGAGGGAGGGAGGGATGAAAAAAATTTTGAAAAAAGGATGTCTGAAATAGTTCCAAATTAGATGAAAACTATAAAGTCATAGATCCAAGAAACTCAACAAACTGCAAGCATGATAAACTGCAAAGAAAACTACACCAAACCATATCTTAATCAAATTGCTGAAAATGAGTCATAAAAAGAAAAATCTTCAAAACAGATAGGGAATAAAAGACACATTACTTAAAGGGGAATAAGCTTAAGACTTCTCTTTAGAAACAATTCAATCGAGAGTAAATGGATTTTCATGTACTGAAAGAGGCAACCTATAATTCTATAGTTATTAAAAATGTCCTTTTTTTTTTAAATTTTATTGTTGTTGTGTTACATCCATCCCTTTTTTGCTCCCCTCTGTCCCCCCACCCACCCACCCATTCCCCCCAAAGTCAATCCCACCTGTTGTCCATGTCCATGGTTCCTTTATACTAGGTTCTTGTCTAAGCTGCTCCCCATCTTTGCCTCTACCTCTCCCTCCCCCCTACCCCGTTCCCCTG